>JAODAL010024315.1:0-60807 GCA_025379985.1 Phyllomedusa bahiana | reverse complement strand
CTTTTAAAACCCTACAAAACCCCCCGTATACCCACCCCAACCCCTGTATACCCCACCAATCACACCAGCAGGAGTCAGGTCCCCATCACATCACACCCCCGGTATATAATCACAACAAAACCTTTCCTGAAAATAATCCCCCACACACCCCCCGTATAAAAACCCACAAACCCCCGGAAATTTTCCCACACACCCTCCGTATCCCCCACAACCAACCTTCCTGTATACCCCCACACCCCCTGAAATATCCCCACACACCTTTGTATACCCAACACACCCCCTGTATGCCTCCCACACCCCCCTGAATCCCCCAACACACCCCCTGAAAAATCCCACAAAACCCCCCTGTATATCCCAAAACCCCCCCTGTATATCCCACAACCCCCTGTATCCCCACAAAACCCCCCTGTATATCCCACCCCACCCCTTTATACCCCACACCCCCCCCCCCTGTTTTACCCCCCCCCACCCCCTTTGAAATATCCCACACACCCCCCCCGTAAAACCCCCAAAACACCCCCTGTATACCCTAAAACCCCCCCTTTTTTTATATCCCACACCCCCCCCCCCTGTATTTTCCCAAACCACACCTCCTGTATACCCAAAACACCACCTTTATACCCCACACCCCCTTTGAAAACCCCCCACACCCCCCCTGTAAACCCCACACACCTCCTGATACCCCAAAACACCACCGGTAACCCCCACACACCCCTGATACCCCACACACCCCCCTGTAAAACCCCCCCCCCCCTGTATACCAAAACAACCCCCAAAAATATCCCACAAAAATTGAGCACACAAAATAAAACAGTACAAAACAAAGAAAATAAACCCCAACAACACCTGCACCATCCCTTTCAGTGCAGTTCACAGTGAGGCGACTCACTCACGGAGAGCCCGGGAAAGGGGCCCGGAGATGGCCCCCGGGAGAACCAGCAGGGGGCAGGCGTCCCCCTCCCGGGCCCGGGGCTTCACTTCCGGGGAACTTTTTTGTAAAGAAAGGGCCCCCTCCTCCCCCTGACCCCCCTCACCTCCTGCAGACGCCGGGGCTCTGCCTGCACGAGCACCACCCTGAGCTGTGCGGGCCCCAAAGGAAACGCAAAACACAGCCAATAACCGTCGGGATCTGAGGTTTGGGGAAACAGGCAGCCCTTTCCGGGCTCACTGAAAGGGGCCCCCAAAAACTCTGGTCACGGGGGCCTCTGCAGTGGCCCCCCCACCCACATAAAATTTGGTTGCCAGTCTGCAATGCCCTTTCCCTGCGGGCCGCATAGCGGGACAAGTGGGGCGGCGCTCCCGGGTAAGGTAAGAAAGTGCCGGTGGGGAACGCTCGGGGGGGGGCCCCGGGGGCCCCCTCACGCGGGCCCGACACCCCGGGTATTTTTGCCCGGGGGGGCGGGTTTTTCACCCGGCCCCTGCCCACAACATCAAAGGGATACGTGTTTAAAAACTTAGGAAAACACAAATTGGGTTATAAAAGTCATAAAAAAAAAATCACAACCACCCACTACCCCTGCCCTTGTCCCACAGCATAAACCCTTAGACCTCATCACCCACAAATTAAAAAGTGCCAGAAGGCTTAGGGATTTGAACCTTTTTTTTAAATTTGAACGGGGCCATTAAATACCCCCTGTCCGGGAAAACGCAGCTTTCCCCCCCAAAACCCTGCATGACCCCCCACATTTAAAAAATCCCGGGAAAAAAAGAGTCTTTAAACCCAAAACCCATTTTATTTTCAATGGACATTTGACTAACCGTCCTGGACCGCAGAAATGACCTTTAAAACCCTTTCCCGGGACCCAAAATTTTAAAAAAAAGGGGCCAGAAAAAGGAGCCCTTTAAACCCACCTTTTTTATTTGGGAACGGGACTTTGACAACCTTTTTTCCCGGAAACCCTGCATCTGTTTCAGGTTTTCCTTTCCCTTTCCCCTTGTACAATTCAGGGGAAAAATTTTGTATCAGCTTTTTTGTACATCCCAGTTTCAAGTTTTTTTAAATTTCTAGAAAAAAACATTTTTAAAAAAAAGGAAAAGGAACCCCAAAACCACGTCTTTTTTTTCCTTTTTTTTTAAATTGTTTTTAAAGGGGGGTTGTCTCACTACAGGGATTTTTTTTCTATTTTAAAGATTTTGGGAAAAAAAAACAAGTAAATTTTGAAATTTTTTTGTCCATTAACATTGCCCCTACCTATTCCTTTTTTTAAAAAGCCCCAAACCACCCTTGACCACTCTTGAAAAGGGGTAAAGGGAACAAAGTCTTTTAGAAACCACTTTTTTTAGAATGGGACCTGAAAGAAATATTTCCCTTTTTAAACACCCAAAATTTCCCCCCAAAGATTAAAAACAGGGACCCTTTGAGCCACTATTGAAAATTTTGTGAAGAAAAAAAATGTCTGTTTGGGAAACCACATTTTTTAAATGGGAAACCTTTTATATAGTTTGCATTTTACAGAAAAAAGGCCCCCCAAAAATTCAAAACCCAGGGCCCCTTGATCCATTTTTGACAATTTTTAAAGAAAAAATTTTCCCTTTTAAAACCCAAACTTTTTTTTTAAAAAGGGACCTGATTTAAATTCCCTGCTTTTCCCACAAAAAAAAATGCCCACAAAAAATCAAAAAAATTCCCCCTTTGACCCCCTTTTTTGAAAATTGTGAAAAACAAATGTCTTTTTAGAAACCACTTTTTTTAGAATAGGACCTTAAAGTAATACTGCATTTCCAAAAAAAAAGGGCCCCCAAAAATTCAAAACATGACCCTTGCCCCAGGGAAACTTTTGACAATTTTTGAAGAACAAAGGTCTGTTAGAAACCACATTTTTTAGAATAAAAACCTTTCCCAATAGTTTAAATTTTCACAGAAAAATGCCCCAAAAAAAATTAAAAAAACCCCATACCCTTAACCTTTTTTGGGACAATTGTAAAAGGAATATATGCCCTGTTAGAAACAACAGAAAAAACATTTTTTTAGAATATACCGTAGTATTTCTGCTTTTCAAAGCCGGAAAGACCCAAAAAAAAAAAAAAACTACTCAGCCACTGTTAAAAAATTGGAGGGAAAAATTCCACTTAAAAAGCCATTTTCTTTTTAAAAAAGGGACCATGTTTTATACCCGGGTATCTCCCCAGCAACAAAACCCCCAAAAAATTAAAAAAGACTTCTCACCCACTATAAAAATTGGATGGAGAAAGGGCCATTTTAGAAGCCACATTTCCCTTTTTCCCAAAAGGACCATAATTAAAGCTGATCTCAGAGCAACATAAACCTCAAAACCATTGAAAAAAGGCCAAAAAATTCTAAAAAAAAAAGGTGTGTAAGGAATACGGTTTTGTCATAAAAACCCCTTTGGTGCCCTTTTCCCGGGTCTCCATCCCCGAAAAACCCAGCAAAATTATTTTTTTGGAAAAACCGAGAATAAAAATTTGGGCAAGAGAAATGATAAATTTAAAAAAAACATTTTCAAGAGGACCAAATTTCTGTTTGAAGGGGAAAAGGAATAGACCGGCAACAAATTTCGGTCCCCCTGGGAAAATTGGGGGCCCCCAACCTTTAAGAGATCCATTCCCTTATTCATCTTATGAAGGTAAAACGATCCACATTTTTGGGGAAAGCCGGATGCGTTTGTCTGTAAAACTCCTCCAGCGTACTAAAGGGCCCCGGCTCAGATATGACGCGGCTCTGGGGGGGAAAACCCCAATTTTTAAGGCTTCCCGAGCCAGCTCGGGCCATTTCTTTCCTTTTTTGGAAAACCCAAATTCAATTGGGCCCGGGAAACCCACCCCAAAAACATGGGTTGTTGAACGCAGAAAATGGGTGCACAATGAATTAAAGCCCGTCCTGGTTGTATTTTGGCCCAGCAAAAAAAATCTTTGGAGGTTAAAAAAATAAAGATTCCCAGAGGTCACCCATTGGGCCCTTCTGCCACACTCCCGCTGCTGCTGCTCCCGGGCTGCGGCTACTTGGCACTCTACTGGTCACGCCCGCTAAAGTTTTCCCCCAAAACTTTTAAAAGAACGTAAAACCCAGACGGCAACAAAAAATGCCCTCTGGGTTAAATAAATTTCAAAAAGGCCCCTTTTTCCTGAAATTTTACCCCTCTATTGGGTGGGTGGAAGGAAAGTCCCTGGTTTTTTTTGTCCCCGGGGATCCAGGAGGGTGGCCACCCAGAAACCTGTTTTTCATTTAAAGGGGCCCTTTAAAAGCAAGGGTAAAGTTTGGGGGAAAAATGGAGAAACCAAGCACCCCTGTAAAAAGGATGGACCCCTTAATTTCCCAAGCCTCGGGTTTAAAGGGGCCCACTAGCAAACTGATCTTCCTCATTTTCCCTCCCCCCCGCCTAAAATTTCCCGCCCAACCCTTTTTTTTCCCCAAGGCGGGGACGTCGGGTAACATGGGTTTCCGGGAAAAATACCCCCTTCCCCCTCCTCCGCTTCCCCCCCAGCACAGCTTCAACACATCCCCTGATTTTGGTTGAATGATGAAACCCTGAAGCTGAGGGCGCTGCCTTGCACTACCCCGGGCCCCCGAACCCAAATGCCAAAAGAAAAACCGATAAAATTGGAAACTTTTCGGGCCTTGGGGGGGGTAATTCGAGGGAGAGAAAGGCTCCGTGTCCCATTTTGTGTCCGTCTCCCCTCCGTCGCTGGGGGGAGCTGATGTTTCAAAGTGTTCAACGATCTTTCCCAAACAAGATCCCCCACAATGCTCATTTTTGACAAGGGCCATTGACCCAAAATTGCCCCATTTTTGTGGCCCCCCCTTTTTTTTTTTAAAACCCCCTTTCAAGGAGGGTGCGAGCTTTTTTCACCTTCCTCCACCCCCCGGTGGCCAACCCCCCCGAGGTCCCCCCACCGCTGCTTTTTCCGGGGCCAAAGTGTCACTTGGTACGGCGTAAGGGCCTTTTGCGCTGACCGCACAATCGCTGGAGCATGTGGGGGGTAAAAATTCCAGCGTGTTCCCCAAACCGTCAACAATGAGCCCGGTTGACGGGGAGGCCGAGCTGACCTGAAAAACGCAGCCGGGGCGGGACAAAGCGGGGTGCGAACGGGGAAGTGCGAACTCAGACCTCAACCTTCCCCCAGCGGGCAGCCCAAAACCCCGGGGTACCCTCTTTAAAATTTCTGGACGAAAAGGGTTTCATGACATTTGCCAGGAAAGGGGAATGTGCTCCACCCCTCCCCGATTTAAAGAGCGGCCAGCAGATTTCCGCCCGTTTAACCCACACCACCTTGCCTGGCAAAAAGGTTTTTTTGTCACCCAGCCACGCCAGTCCCGTTGCGGAAAGCCTCCAAATTTTCCTGACCCTTTGGGGGACGGTCCCCCCTAAAACAGATTAATTTCAACAGGGCCCTTTGGTTTCTTTTTTGGCCCCCGGGAAGGCCACCAAAAGGCCCTTGGGGGGAAAAAACCCCCCCCAAAAAAGTCAAAGGACGTGCCCCAAGGGAATGCAAAGAATGCCTTTTTTGCTTTTAAATTCCTGTTCCCAAAACCCCCTTGCCCAGAAACAATGAACCCCAGCAGCACTTTAAAGCTTCAAAACATTTTTTCCAATTAAATCCAAAAAAAAGCATCCAAGCAGGCTTTAAAATAAAAGGTTTGGAAACACTAAAATTTAACGCATTTCTGACCCATATGGTCCTTACTCATGAGAAAGGACTGTCCCAGACAAAAATGCATCAGCTGAGTGTTTGTGTTTGGCTCCTGAAACATTGCTTGGCTGCTTTTAATTGGAGTTTATAGGATAGAAATGTATTAGAAGTTGCATTAGATGGCCGGTCAGCCCGTCCTTGTATTGGATATGTACTGCTCAAAATTTTCTCAGTCATGTGTTTGGGTAGCTTTGTAATATGCTGAGCAGCACGCGAAAAACAGAACAACTGTAACCACCTGACAGCAAAGACTGGGACTTGTTCTTCCTGAGCAGATCTGGCATTTGGCAGCCATGACCCCTCGCTGGTCTGATGATGGGGCCCAAAGGCCCATCTACAAGACTCCAGTGTTATGAGTAAAACATGGTGGGAGGGGAACCCTTTTGCAATTTTGTTAATGTGGTCTCAGAAGCTTTCGGATTACACCTCTATTCCTGAATGCTGTTGCTCGAATCTTTCCTGGTTCGGTTCGATCAGAGATGTGAAAAAAATAGATTTGGTGAGGTCCCAAACCTGAATTTCTTTACTCCAACCGTAAATCTAAGGGGCCATTCACATAGCGTCTTTGATACGCGATCGGATCCAACACATATTCCAACATGCAGCGTGTGTTGTGATGTGTGTTGGATGCAGCGGAACAGCAACCTTATGAGTTTATTATATGGGTTCTGTTGCGTCTTTCGGAACAAGAATTGAAATGTCAAATTCTTTGGAAGTATCTAAAAAGAGACTGAGTCCGAAAAACGCAGATGAGGCACACATCAGCGATCACGTTTGTCTGAACAACAATGTGTGTTTCAAGTTGAAAGCGAATTAGTAAATCGCATTGCAATTATTTTTATGTAGATGCGTGTTTTGGGTTAAGTTTAGGGTCCAACAGATGTGATTCCAAAAACATATCAAAAAGCTTATGTTCACATGGACTCAACCGCCGTGTGAACATACCCTTACTCTAATCCTTACATGTAACTTTAAATTGGGATTTTACAAAACTGGTTTTGAATGGATTAATTTTACCCATCCCCGATGTCTTCCCCGGTCCTGTGGCTCTGTTTAATCTGATGTAACCCCCTTTTAAAATCAAACTTCGTCGTAGAATGTCCAAGGGTAAACTTCTAACGCTGGTGTAAGTTGTCTAGAAGTAATGGCCAGACAGAAGCAATGATCATGACTGGCCGCACGGGGGGTAAGAGGAAACCACCCAGTGTGGCTCCTGATCCTGGCTGATGTGGGAACTTCTTTGAATTGGTGGCGATATACACTCATATGGGAGACAGGCAGAGATAAAGAGACAACAGCAAGAGGGAGATCGGCACGGCATGTAGAGTAATCTGTAGGACTGTGCCCCCAGATCAACTCTACTGGTGGGGGTCCCAAGAATCAACGCACTGTTGGGCGCCCTAGGATCAACTCTACTCGTTGGTTACCCCCATAACGTCAACTCCACAGATGGTCCACCAGAATGGAATTTCTAACAGGTCACCTTCAGTAATGAAATCTATCGCAGAAAGCCCCCAACAATGAAATTCTGCAGGAGGGCTCCCCAGAATAAAATTCTTCAGGTGGCCCTGACCCCCATAAATGAAAATCTAACTGTGAGGACCCTAGGCACATCAGTCTGGTCACGGACAGAAGTGAAATGGACAAACAGCATTGCAGGAACAGAGCTGCTGGGAACAGGTAAAATTAATCCATTAAAACTAGCAAAAAAAATCTCTAAATATTACGGTACTTTAGTTTAAGGTTAGGATTAACGCTCGATTTGTTTTTTTTAGAGAATATCAGACAAAAAAACAATGGCAGATTATCAGAAACCAAACCACATGACTATTCCCAAATATGTCTCAGATTTCTACATAACTCTAGGTGGTAAACTTTCTTCTAAGGAGATTGCCCATAAACAGATATATGGAGATTTATACAGCATGCAGTTGCCATGGGAAAAGAGAATAAGCAAATAAAAGGAGGAGGCTGCCAGACTAGAACTGCTACAAAGTTACTAGATTTATAGCTCCAGTACGGTCAATTCTATGTGATGTTACTGCTGGAACAGTAAGGCAATTTCAAAGTGGTTTACCTGAGTCCAGATAAATTGTTGTGTTACGTGCTCAGAATCAGCGCTGTAGGTCAGTTCATAAATGCAGTCACATCAGCTATTATTATGCCGATTGAAAATTGGCCTGTAAAAACGCCAAATTTCATAACATGCGCCGCTAAATTATTATTGATTATATATTCTGAAGGCATGCAATGATAAATCAACGATTATCATGCAATTAAATGTTGCACAGGTTCCATATACAGATATTATAGCAGGGGGTGAGAAGAGCTTACTATATAACCGGTGATACATGCAAGAAATAGCAGGCGCACTAAGATGATATATAGTATAATCATCCATGAGGGCTACATCCGTTGACTGCATACTCCACAATCTTCCCAGGAATGCAAAAGGGTTGGTCTGAAATTAGTGTTCACTCGTGCAGATTGACTGGAACCTGCAGGGAGGATTGATGGTGGTTCCATGCACATCCGTGAACCAGGCCCTGACCCTTTAACCCCCACAGCTGTAGCTGCATTGCTACGTCACAAACAATCCCAGCAATGGCCGCGGGCACAGATCCGGGCACTCCGCTTGGGTGTTACACATAAGCTAGCTCAGATCCTGGCTGGTTTAAAAAAAAACCTATAGATACTGGCATTGAATAGCAGTTCTCATTCAGCATCTAGTTGATTTACCTTCTGAATAGCCATCCAGAACCCTTCATAACAAAATTGTGAGGCGGTGCCGAGACAGTTGCCATGTGCAGCTGGAGGTCAAATAATGGCCTCTGGGTATCGCCAAGAAAGAAACCTCCGAGTCCCCCTGTCAGAGAGACAGACAGAGGTGTAACAGGCTGCTTGTGAAAAGTGTATCCATCAAAGTTAACATATAATCTAGTCCTATAGTTGTACATAAAAAAGGAAAAGAAAAATATCTGGAGCGTCTTAAAAAATAAAATTAATAAAAATCAAACGATAAACCCCTGTTTTCTCAATAAAAAAAAAAAAAACACCTACAAAAAAAAAATAAAAACATAAACATGTTCCACACAATAGGCTTGTAATGTGCAGGCTCTGTCTCCACTGCACACAAAAGGTCTATTTTTTCAACTTTTTACATTTTAAAAAACGCTGAAAAAACGACAGAAAGCAGTGCTCCCAATAGACTTCTATAATGCCAAAACTATATCCTGTAGTCTCCACAAGACCTTTTTTCTGTTCGTTTTTGTCTGCTGATTGGGTTTCGTAACATGATTACAGGAGCAGGGTAGCAAAAATTTACTGTTTGGAGTCTATGTACAGTTGCGGGAAGATTATTTGCTGTGTTTTTATCTGCAGAAATCCACAGCAATTATTTATAAGATGGCTTTGCAATATACTGCAAAAAAAACGCGCCAAAAAAATTCAAAACTTGTAAAAAAACCTAGCGTTTTTTCAGCCAGCTTTTGACAGTGAGACGAAACCCATGTTGCAGTAATTATGAAACGTTTTTCAGGATTTGTGTTTTCAGTCGTTTTTTGTACCAATGCTGTGTAGACATACGTCTAGAAATTCAAATTGTAAAATAATATGTATAGATAAAGTGCTAGGGGACAAAGAAACAAAGTATGCAGAATTCACCTTTATTTAGACTGCAACACTACGTACATCTCAAGAAAATGTCATAAAAAGATGAGAAGTGATAAAAAAAAAACTCTAATGTAACCTGACATTTAACCCTTTAAATAACAAGCCCATATACAGCACGATGTGACATAAAAACGTATTTATCAGCGTATTGCTCTCACTCATGAAGATCAAAGATTAAAAATGCGGGAGACCAAAAAAGAGAGCTGAGAAGAGATAGACATAGAACAGAAAACAACAGAATCCCATGTAAGAGATGCAGTCTTGACATCAACAGTCCCATGTAAATATAAAGCGCAAGCCCTCGTAAAACAGAAAAACACAGCAGATCCCATGTAAAAAGGAAACCACAGTAGATCCCATATAAAGAAGGTAGCAGGTTCTTTCGACAGTCCAACGTTTAAACAGACAAACACAGCAACACCCATGTAAGAATCCAAGTCTTACATCAGCAGAACCCGCCGGTCAATTCTCATGTGGCAGTACCACAAAAAAATTTTGTTAGACAGGATGCGAGGTCCTCACCGTAAACCTACTTGATGAGACAGATGTGCTGTCATACACACAAACAGATACAGATGAATAAGTTTTTGGTTCTGCAGATCTGTCATAGGTCAGCAATTAGGTGTAATAATCTGCAGTATATCAGTCATTGTGTGAGCGAGATAGAATAAAAAATCGCCCATCCTTTCCCCAGAGTCCCTGAATGTCAAAATGCCCATCTATCCAGCGTTACCAAGTATGTTAGAGAACAGCGAGGAATCTTAGATATACACTCATGGAAGTTACACTTATCGCTTTTTCATTTCCAATGATTTCCAAATGACAAAAATGCCTCACACAGAAAGAATCCACACATTGCAACCTGTGTCTGCATAGAGTAAAGCATACCTTCCTGCAGTGAGGAGCAAACACGCGCCCTGCCATTTCACAACTCTGCGTTGGCAACCACCATACAATCATTTGTTCAACGTGCTGACACGAAGACCAGACCCCTTTAAGTGTCAGGAGATTTATTTTTTTATATATGTGAGGAGTCAATAAAAAGGAGTGTGTCTGGTAAATGGGGGGTGCGATCCAATGATTTTCCTGCAAGACCGCAACGTAATCCGGCAAAACAAGTAGGGAACCATATTGTGTATAATAAGTAGTGGATCCACTGCACGTGAAGAGCAATGCACCCTTACCAGGGGAGTTTTTGCATCAGGACCCATTAGCCATAAGCTAACCCCTGGCGACTAGAGGACTATTATCTGGGCACTGACATGTAGCCGGTGGCCACATTTTGTGTTAAGCTGCTACATTATTAAACTAAGTATGACAGTTACTGCATGTTTTAAACTAAAGTTAGACGGTACGTGGACTTGTTCTTCTTTGGTACTGAAGAACGGCTGCTAAACTTTTAAGACTTATTATTATTATTATCATGGTCTAATATTACAGAAGCGTGATGAACTCAGCCTTATGTCACGCCCTGGGTCACAAGAGTGGCTGATCCTGTCCGTGTCAGAGACGTCCATTCTTACAGCTTCAAGATCCTTTAATATAATTCCATTTATGAAGCTGAACATTGATCTGACGAAAATAGTACATAAGAGATATTCCTTGGTAGAATCACCCACAAAAACACAACACTGATAGAACATAAAAGCAGCAAAATGTTACACAGGGCGCAATTACCTTGCCGAGTAGATAAAAACCATTATGTTGGATTGTACACAAGATGTATTCTCAAGTTAAACAGAATCTCATTTGAATACTGTAAAAGCAATTTTTTAATAATTGGTGAATGTGTAATTTTTTTTATTTTATTTTCCCCCCCCCAAGGCAGAGTACTACAGACTCGAGACTGCGGAGGTCTTAAAGAGGAACATTCTTATTTATATTCAACAGTTGAAAACCTCTACAGGTTTAAAAGGGTATTCTCACCATGCCACAACTAGCTTCAGGCTCCAACATCATTGAAAGTGCAGTAGGTTGGTTCTAGCAGACTTGAGGCTCTTCCCACTTATCCTGTTACAGTGTGTGGGTCAGATCTAACAGCATCATGCTCACCTTCCTGTAACAGGTTTTGGCATATTCGACAGCTTCAGACGTCCCACTTATCCTGAACTCAGCCTGTGATGTTTCTCACTTCTGGTTCCCACTTTCCTGTTCAGGCTGTGAGGGCGGCTCTACAGCTATCAGATCCTACTTGCCCTGTTCATGGCCGATTGCAGTCTTACAGATCAGCTCCCACTCACCTGTTCAGCCTGTGGGTGGTTCTATAGCAGTGACTGACATTTATGTTCCTAGCTGAGGGACATTTGTGATTTAGGGGTCTATACCCCAGTGCACAAGGCTCCAGAACTCTAAAGGGTTAAAGTTTGTCAATAAGTTATATAAACAAGTTACCACCTTTCAGATAAGGAACACAGCACGGGGTGACAGCAACATTCTGTCCAGGGCTCCTAGCACAGAGAGAGAGGGGGTCAAAAACCTAGGGAAGCTTATGCAGAAAGGGCAGGAAAGTAATATGATCCCTATACGCTTTGAAGCGGACTAAAAAAATCTCGACTAACTGAGCTATGTATGTCACGTAATCATCCTTTAATGTAATCTCTTGCCCACATGTAAAAGCTAATTAATGAGATGGGAATACAATTTAATCAGAAGGTATTCAGAAGTGGATTGAAAACATGCCAAAATCACTAAAATAAATGACAAAGGTTATTTATTTAATCTTGGCTGTAATCTCACAAGCTTGTGCTTTTCTCCTGCTGCTTAAGGCACCCTATTGTCCTGTCAGGATGTGGTGTGTTCTACAGACTTTCAGTTCCACTTCCTGTTCAGACTTGAGTGGTTCTATCAGCTTCAGGCTCAAACTTCCTGTTCAGTGCAGTGAGGCAGTTTCTTACAGCTTCAGGCTTCCCACTTCTTTGCTCAGGCTGTGGCGGTTCTACAGCTTCAGGGCTCCCCGCCTCCTGTTCAGAGCTGTGGACCAGTACGCTATAGCTTCAGGAGCTCCCTCTTCCTCTTCCTGTGGCTGTGGGTAGTGGTTCTACGCTTCAGGCCTCCCACATTCCCAAGATCCTGTACAGTGCTGGTGGGCGGGTGTCTACACCTTCACGGCACCACTTCCTGTTTCCAGACGTGGGCGGTTCTACAGCTTCAGGCTCCACTATCCTGTTCAGGCTGTCTACTGAGTAATAATAACAAATGAACTGGTATCAGCTTCTGCATATTCCTAGCAGAGGCATATTAAGAGTGGACCATTGGTAAATTGGAGGAGTTTTTAAACATCATTCACAAGGCCATGCGAGCCCTAAAAAAAAAAAATTTGTTTAGTAGAAAAATCAACCTGACCTGAGATGTCTAGATGATAAGACACAGCAAGGATTGACATCACCACAGATGAAGGTGGGTCGGTGCTCAGGGAAACCTTTAAAAACAACAACATGAGCTAGAGTAACTTCTCTAATCATCCTCTGAAGAGAAGCAAATCAGAACAACAATGTACATGGAATATAAATCGTTTATTTAACCTTAGCCTACATGTTTAAAAGCTAAACAATATAAATGGAAATATCCCTTTAAAGCCAGCTACAGAATTACCACAAAATTTCCTGGAACGGACCACCTAGCACCCTGCACTCTAGGTATAACATCAACCAAAACAGTTGGAAATCGCAAGAGGTTTTTAGTAGATGCGGAATTTTTTCCGATCACGCGAAAATTTAGGTGATAATTAGCACACAAATCTGATTAATAACCCCAGAGTCAGCGCGCATTATCCGGCGCTTCCTGTACATTTTGGAGCCAGCAAATCAGCTTCGAGAATAGAGCAGTGGTGAGCTTGGTGTGCGCGAACTCATGACATGGGATATGTGAGGTTTGCATTGCTGGAAAAATTCACATGACCAGATCGCTTTTACATAGAACAACCCCTTCCTGTTCAGCATCAGTGTGTCCTCTGTTTCACATAAGAGCAGGACGATGTGTCCAGCTTTCTCCTCAATACAGCTCAGGCGAACACAGTTTTCTATTGTTCCACACATACAACATCTTTTCATCTGTGAACATTAAGAACATAGGTACATTAGAGAATTTCAGTTTCTAATTAGTATAGCTGAGACTTTGAAAGAAACATCTAGCGCTTACGCCCACAGGGGGGGGGGGGGGGGCTGGTGGGGAACACGGCAGGGGCGGGTTTTAAAAGGAGAGTGTTATTTGCATCCAGATCTTTGAACCTGCATTGAAATTGGCTTTTTTTCCCAGTTTTTGGTGAAATAGTACCTTTGATTTTGGCACCTTACTTATATGGGGATACAAAATTTTTCTAAAACTGTGGTGTATTTCATGGTCAAAAACCTTTATTATCCGAACAAAATTTTTAAATTGGGTTTTTTTTTCATTTGGCGAAGCCATTTTGGTTGAAAGCCCCATTTGTACTTTAAAACCTCAAAAATTTGTAGAAATTGCGTTGTTTTTCATGGGTGCAAAAAAACACCTATTTTTATCGTACAAAATTTAATTACGTGTTTTTCACTTGGTGCGGGCCCCGTTTTTTTTTAAAGAAAAATTTGATTTACAAAGGATACAAAACTTTTCAGCACGCAGGTGTATTTCATAGTGGAAAACCCCCCCTTTTTATTTTAAATTTCAAATAGGGGGTTTTTTTTTTTGGTGTGGCCCCAGTTATTTCAAAGAGCCATTTTGTATTTAAAATTTGAATACAAAAATTTTGTATTACTTTGGTGTTTTCATTGGTGCAAAAACCCCCGTTTTTACCCTTAACTTTTAAATGCGTATTGCAGGGGTGGGCCCTGTTTTTTTAAAATCCCACGTTGTAGAAAATTTGATAAAAAATTTCAGCAACTGTTCTCTTTGCATTGCTGCAAAAAACCCGCTTTTCACCCGTGTAATTTGAATAGTTTTTTGCCTCGTTGAATTCAGTTTGGGTAGAAGGCACTTTGTTGATAGTTTTTTGAAAATTATCAATTTCATCTATGGGCTTTGAAAATCCCTGGATGAAGGAAAACATGTTGTTTGTCTTCGGTTTTTCCCAAGACCCTTTTCACGGGTATTCGCTAGAAACATTTCATTTTCTAATCCTGTTTGCTGTAGGAAATTAGAGGGATTTAAGAAAACTTGTTTTCCCTTTTTTTAAAAAGAGACTTTCAAAAACTTTTCCTACCTTCTTAAATTTTTTATTTTTCTAAACAGGAGCGAAATGCAGGTGGTAAGCGAGCAAGAGGGGGGAGGACATGTGGAAGGTCGAGAAAAGTGCCCTTCCGTGCTGGCGACAACAGAAACCCAGGGATCTGGGTTTTCAGGACCCGGCCCGTCAATGGGTCAGGGCCCCCGGAAAATCTAGTAATGAACAGCGTTCCCAAATCTGTTTTCAGTGGTTAATGCAACGCTCCGCAGTTTTCCCTCCCGCCCCCCAGCCCAAGGCCAAAATGTCGTCTCAGCATCGTCAGACCCGCCCAACTAAAGCGAAGGACCCAAAAATAAAAAATCATGTACCACCACTGTGGAAATCCACTTTCTGAAGACCTCTTTGATGTCAAAAGGGGTTTGGGTCAGAAGGATTTAAAAAGATCAAGGGGCCCAAAGAGGATGTTTTGTCTTCTGACCCCCAGTTATGTCCCATCAGGGAGGGAAGGAAGCCATCAAGGGGTTAAAAATCCCGGGCGCTCGGCAACGCCTTGCGGGCCGTTGCTTGTGGGGCCCGCGCTCCAGGATGCAAAATGTCGGACGGGGGGGGGTGGGTCAGTATGGGCCCCCCCCAAAAATAAGGGAGGGGGTGGTCGCGAAGTCCACTGAGATGATTCCCCCAGCCCGATCAGGAAACACCGCCCTCGTTATCGCCATCAAAAAGTTCCGGGACCTCTCAAGCGGGCCTTTTTCGAGCAAGCCGCTGATTCCCCAGTGATGTCATATGCCGCTTTGCCGTAAACGCATCGTAGAGGCAAAATTTTAGGTTTTAACCACCCCAACATGTCTAGCCATGAGCAAATCATGAGTTAAAAATGGGGGAACACGGGCCCCAAAAAAGCCCCCCCGATGCCAGGCTTCCAACCCCTGTCAACCCCTGTCCCCGCCTCCTCCGTTACCCCAAGCGTTGTCAGTGCCCATGTCTCTCAGAGTCATGATCAGGGCCCAGTTTCCGCTTCAGCCTCCCCGTCCCCCGAGATAAAACCCGCCCACCAGGCCCCACCTACCCATTCTCCTTCCACCAGTTTGAGACCTGCACGCCGTACGCGGCCATCTAGCGCCACCCCTTCCCATCTACCGGGTTTTGGGGAGCAGAAAGAAACATTTAAAACCCAAACCACCCAAAACCCAAAACCTGAATGTGGGCTTCCCAGGCTTTTCCCTTGGGAAAAGTTCCCTTTCCGTCGGTGGACCAGAGGGTTCCACCACGTCAGGGCCCCCTTTCCCCCCCCCAATACCAATCCCGAGCAGGCATTTCTTTCCCAAAAAATTGTCCCGCCTGGCCACCACGTGTCATCAAAAATTAAGCGGTTGTGTCCAAAAAAGTCCTCTGCCACGACAAAAGGATAGTAAGCTGGTCAAGGCCAAATCCTTGACAGCTCACGGGGAGCTGGGTGGATGTTTTGTGGTGGGGGGCCTCAGGTCCCCCAGCTCTTAAAAAACCCAGGGATGGTGCGGGTTTTTTTCCCCCAAGGCCCTTTTGGTGGCATCAACCGGGCGGTGTTAAAATTAATCTGTTTTGGAGACCATCCACAAGGTGGAGCTGTGGACGGTTTCCCCGCAACGGCGAGTGCGGGGGGGTGAAAAACCTTTGCCGGGGCAAGGTGGTGGCGATAACGGTCGAAACCCTTGGGGCCCTAAGATCATGGCGGGACATCCCTTGCCTGGACATGTCATGAACCTTGCGTCCAGAAATTTCTAAAGCGTCCGGGGTCGGGGCTGCTGCTGAGGAGGCTCGGGTTGAGTTGCCTTCCCCCGTGCACCTTTTTCCCCCGCCGGCTGCGTGCAGCGAGCCAGCCTCCCTAAACCCGTTCATTGTTGAGGGGGGAACACCTGAAATTTCCCCCCCTCCACATGCTCCAGCGATTTGCGCAGGGAATGCCATTCCAGACAAGGACACATGGCCTGACAAGGGCATGCGGACCTCGGGGTTGAGCCCCCAGAGTGGGCAGGTGAAAGAGTTTGCACCCTCCTTCCAGTTTTGAAGAACCCCCAAAAAAGGTCGTGCGGACAATGCTCTTGCAGCATGGCTTGTGGTGATTTTTCTGGAACGATGTTGGACACTCTGAAACACAGGGCCAGCGACAGAGGAGGAGA
The DNA here is from genome assembly GCA_025379985.1 of Phyllomedusa bahiana. Lineage (NCBI taxonomy): Eukaryota > Metazoa > Chordata > Amphibia > Anura > Hylidae > Phyllomedusa > Phyllomedusa bahiana. The sequence goes on along the minus strand of JAODAL010024315.1, from coordinate 44,193 downwards.
GGGCTAGATGCGGACACGGACTTTCTCCCCCTCGAACCCCCAAGGCCCGACAGTTTCCAAATTTTTTGGTCTTCATTGGCAGTGTTCGGGGTCCGGGGGTAGGCAAGGGGGCGCCCAGCCTTTAGGGGGTACTGAGGGAAATCAGGTCTTTGAAGCTGTCCGGAGGAAGCGGGGGAAAGGGGGAGGTATTCCTGGACCCGACATTACCCAAACCTTTCCTTGGAAAGAGGTTTACGCAATTTGAGGTGGGGAGGAAAATGAGGAAGATCATTTGGGTATGCCCCTCGACCAGAGGGTTGGGAAATCAGGCTCCACTCTCACATGAGTGCTTTGGGTGCTCCCTTTCCCAACATATCCTCGCAAAAGGGCCCTCAAATGAAAAACAAAAGTTTGGGGGCACCCCCCTGTCCCCGGTCAAAGCAAAACTCAGCACTTTTTCCCCCCCAAATAGGAGTAAAAAAGCAGGGAAATTGGGGACCGTGCTGATTGATCAATGGAGACATCTGTTGGTCTGCTTCCGTCTTAAAAGGGCAGGGGGAACAACTCAGCAAGTGACAAGGGGGGTGTCAAGTACCGTAGCGGGAGCAGCAAGGGGGAATGGCAGAACCTAATGGGTGACCCCTGGCAATCTTTTTTTTACCCCCTCACCAACGTGTAATGCGGGCACACTCAACACCCCAAAAGACCGGTTAAGACATGGGGCCCACTATCTGCATTCAACACTGAGTTTTTTATGTGTTGGACCCAATCGACTTTGGGACCAAATGGATGAATGGCCGAGCGTCGCCCGCCCTTTTGAGGTGTTGTCCTGCCCCGCAGCCAGGGCCCTTGAGCGGACCTTCAGCACAGCTGGGGGAGCATTACGAAAAGCATGCTTTCCAAGTAATTGGAGTTTGATTTATCAAGATGAATCCGGCATGGATCTTAAAGTTGTGGCCCAATTGCCGAGGGCCAATAGTTGCCCGTTTTCACATTCCTCTTCCAAAAAAAATGGTCCTCTTGAAAAATTTTTTTAAAAAAAATTATTTCTTACTGCAAATTTTTTTTCTCAGTTTTCCCAAAAATTCATTTTGCTGGTTTGGAGACTGTAAAAGACCCAGGTTTTATGATAAAACCTATTCCATTTACTCCTTTGTCTTTTGAATCTTTCGCATTGTCAATGGTTTTTTGGGTCATGTTTCTTAATATTCAATAACATATCTGGTCCTTTGGAACAGAACTTGGTTTAAGGCATTTCTCCCTCACAAATTTTTAAAAAGTGGGTGAGAAGCTATTTTTAATTTTTTGGGTATGTTTCTGTGAGATACAGCTATTTTCATGGGCCTTTGGAAAGAAAAAGGGGGTTTGAGTGGCTTTTTCCCTCACAATTTTTAACGTGTTGAGAATCATTTTTATAAAATTTTTTGGGGGATGCGTTTTAAATGCAGCAAATAAGGGGTTTCCTAATTTATAAAAAAAATGGTTTCTAACAGACATTTGTTTTCACAATTGTCAAGAGGGCTCCGGTAGTTTTGAAATTTTTTGGGGGCATGTTGCGTGAAATGTACTATATACAAGTCCTATACTAAAAAAATTTGGGTTTCTACCGACATTTTTTCTTCACAATTTTCAAGGGGCTCAAGGGGATGTTTTTAATTTTTGGGGATGTTTCTGTGAAATCAGTTTAACTAAGGGGCCTATTGTAAAAAAAAGGGTTTTAACAGAATTTGTTTTCCAATGTAAATGTGGTCAAGGGTGTGGTGCTGTCGAAACAGGGAATTTGTAGGAATGTTAAGGAACATATTTCAAAATACTTTTTTTGCAAGTCTTTAACTAGCTGCAAACCCTGTAGTGAGAAACCAAATTTAATCAATTAAACAAAAAAAGAAACAAAAATGGTGGGTTTTCCTTAATTTTTAAAAATGTTTCTAGAATTTAAAATACTAAAAAAATTAGTAAAAAATAGCGAACAAATATTCCCCTGAATTGTACAAGGGGGGGGACGGAAGACTTGAACGGTGTGGTTTCCCCGGACAGGTATTTTTTAAACTTCCCACATCAATTTTTTTTGGCAAAAACCCCCTTTAAAAGCTTTTTCTTTTATGTACAATTTTTAGAATAAGATTTTTTTTTTTACTGTTGCTGGAATTATGTAAGGACTTTGTATTTGCAGGTTGAATTGAGTTTTTCATTTGCACCATGTTGGCGTACATAAGAGTTTTTGTTTATTTCTTTTTTTTGTGAGGGTTGATTTTCAAAAATTTTGGCAGTTTTTTTAGGTATTTCGTGTTTGTTTAGTTTTGTTTTATATATGTTCAATCTTGAAATTACCTTTTTTGCCCCTTAATAGGACTAGACTATCCAATAAAACATAGCAATACGATACTGTATTACTATGTATTTTGTCTGTGACAGGCAGCATATTAGACACTGTCTATGGGCAAGGCCTAATACATGGCAGACCAAGAGCCATTATTTGGCTTCTGGCAGCCATGATGACCATTGGCACCCCACAATCCTGTTGCAGGGGTGCCGATGGGTAACACAGGTAGTCTCTTTTTTTCTGTCAACTATCTAGATACCTTGGCTGAAACTGACCGCAGCATCTAGCGGGTTAAATAGTCAGGATCAGAGCTAGCAACTCTAGCAGGTAGCCAGATATATATTATAGCCAGCTTCCAGTGCAGATGGTGCAGGTACAGCTTTTGAGCTCATGCCAGGAGTGAAATACATATATGCTGCTTGAGTGACTTGTTAACTCTTCTGGGGGCCCAGTAGGGCACCCTATCTTAAAGGAGTCTCCCTGACAATGCAGGGGAAGGAGAGTTGACAAGTATGTATAAACCCCATCTCTTTGTGGTGCAGCTTGGGACTGTTGGCAGGTATGTGTTTTTTGCACCCATCTTTTAATGTAGGTAAATGGTTTCAGCCCTAATTCCACAATAGTTGAGACAGATGATTAGACTATATTATGATCAGCGGCCAGCTGTTGTTATCAGTGGTGCTACAATCAGCAGCGCAATGATCAGCGGTCAGCTAAGCTTCTAGGTCATATCTATTGTCTCTTTTGCGTTTTGCTTAGAGTGGTCACATGGTACAGTGGGTGCTGAAAGTATTCAGACCCCTTTACATTTTTCACTGTTTGTTTCATTGCAGCCATTTGGTAATATCCAAAAAGTTCTTTTTTTGCTCATTAATGTACACTTTGCCCCCCCTCCCCCATCTTAAAAGAAAAAAAAACAGAAATGTAGATTTTTTTGCAAATTTATTAAACAAGAAAAACTGAAATATCACATGGTCATAAGTATTCAGACCCTTTGCTTTGACACTCACATGCTGTCCATTTCCTTCTGATCCTCCTTGAGATGGTTCTACTCGTTCATTGGAGTCCAGCTGTGTTTAATTAAACTGATTGGACTTGATTAGGAAAGGGACACATCTGTCTATATAAGACCTCACAGCTCACAGTGCATGTCAGAGCACATGAAAAACATGACGTCTAAGAAACTGCCCAAAGAGCTCAGAGACAGAATTGTGGCAAGGCACAGATCTGGCCAAGGTTACAAAAGAATTTCTGCAGCACTCAAGGTTCCTAAGAGCCCAGAGGCCTCCATAATCCTTAAATGGAAAAAGTTTGGGACAACCACAACTCTTCCTCGACCTGGCCGTCCAGCCAAACTAAGCAATCGTGGGAGAAGAGCCTTGGTGAGAGAGGTAAAGAAGAACCCCAAGATCACTGTGGCTGAGCTCCAGAGATGCAGTAGGGAGATGGGAGAAAGTTCCACAAAGTCACCTATCACTTTAGCCTCCAGCAGTCGGGGCTTTATGGCAGAGTTCGGCCGACAGAAGCCTCTCCTCAGTGCAGGACATAGGAAAGCTGCAGACGGAAGCCTCTCCTCAGTGCAAGACATAGGAAAGCCACAGACGGAAGCCTCTCCTCAGTGCAAGACATAGGAAAGTCGCAGACAGTTTGCACAAAAACACATGAAGGATCCCAGACTACGAAAAATAAGATTCTCTGCTCTGATGAGATGAAGATTGAACTTTTTGGTGTTAATTGTAAGCGGTGGAGAAAATTAGACCCTGCTCATCACCTGCCCAATACAATCCCAACAGTGACACATGGTGGTGGCAGCATCATGCTATGGAGGCATTTTTCAGCTGCAGGGACAGGACGACTGGTTGCAATTAAAGAAAAGATGCCCTGGGTGAGTGCTCTGGACCTCAGACTGGGCCGAAGGTTCATCTTCCAACAAGACAATGACCCTAAGCGCACAGCTAAAATAACAAAGCAGTTGTCACGTCAAGAGAGGTGCAGTGAGCCCTGACTAGAACCCAGCCCACTGTCCCTGCCTGCTTGACGTGCTGCCCTAGGCAGCAGACGGCAACTGGGCGACAGTCCCTGCGCTGCTAGCGTGCTGGGGCTGTCAGGAGGAAGAAAGGTCAGACAGTCCGGGTCAATATCAAATAGGAACGCCAAAGCCACAAATCAGAACCAGAGAGATAAACGTAAACAAGCCGAGGTAAAACACGAACGAGAGCGAGGTACAAAATCAGGAGATAAGCCGGTGTCAGGAGAACAGGCCGAGGTCAGGTACACGGATAAGCAAAACACAATATAAAGAACAAGTAACACAAGGTAGCCAGGAATATCACAGGCGCTGCACTCAGCCTTCAGGGAGTTTAAACGGGATTCCTGGATACCGCCCCTGCAACTGATTGGAGCGGCCTCCGGGTTCTCCCATTGGCTGGTGCACTCGCCCCCTGTCAGGAGTGGCTGGGCCTCTTGTCACTCACAGAGCTGCCAGCAGCAAGTGTATCAGGGTGGGATCGCAAATCAGCTGCTGCAGCCTGTTGATCCCTGCAGCCTGAGCACAGCCTAGCCCTGACAGTACCCCCCCTTTTAGGAGGGGCCACCGGACCCTTCCCTGGTCTGGGTTTGTCCAGGTGAGCCTCATGGAATTCCCTCACCAGGCGATCAGCATGGATGGATTTCGCCGGAACCCATGATCTCTCCTCAGGACCATACCCCTTCCAATGGACCAGGTACTGCAGTGACCTTTGGGCCTTACACGAATCTACAACTCACAAGAATTCATATTCTAACTCCCCCTCTATGCAAACTGGAGAAGGAGGCCTAGAGGGCGGAGTCACAGGCTGAATATACCTCTTACGAAGTGCACGACGGGACACGTTATGTATATGGAGAGAAGAGGGTAATTTCAGCCGATAAGCCACCGGGTTAACCACCTCCTGAACCACATATGGACGTTCAGGTACAGGTGGAGGGCATAGTTCACCAGGAGGACGAGTTCTGGGAACCTTAGCCCGAGCGCAGACTTCACAAGATGCCGCATAGGCCTCAACACTGGCACAGCCGCTTCCAGATAGAGCATCAGCCTGCACATCAGTATTGCCCAGCATGGTAAGGAGACATCTGTCAACACACCGTTGTCCCCACCTGACTAATTTCCCTGAATTCCAGTCAAACACTGGGTTATGTTTCTGAAGCCAGGGCAGCCCCAAAACCACATCAGCGGGCAGCCCCTCCATGACGAATAGAATACACTTTTTAATATGTATGGATCCGACCACCATCTCCAGCTCAGTGGTACAATGTTGGATTGCGCCCCGAGCTAGTGGAGTGGAGTCAATAGCCACAACCCGCAGCGAGTCAGATAGCGGTCTACAAGGTAGGCCCAGACGTTTGGCGAAAGACGCATCAACAAAATTAGAAGCTGATCCAGAATCCACAAACGCACTCCCAGAACCAGACAGCAACAAGTATGAAACCTTAACTGGTAGCAGCAACTTTTTAGATACAATAGGAAATACCTGCTCGCCTAGGTGATCTTCCTGCTGACCACCTAGGCGTTGGAGTTTTTCAGACCTGGTCTTCCGTTTGGAGCATTCCCGAATTCTGTGTCCATCTTCTCCACAGTAGAAGCATAACCCCTGGATGCGACAAGTAGTCCTACGGTCACTAGCCGTAGTAACAGAAAAAGCCCCCACTTGCATGGGCTCCTCTGGGTTTAAATCGGAAACAACGGGTTTAGGGTGACCATGGTGTGGAGGGGGAACCTTTTCCTGCCGTCTCTCCCTAAAACGTCTGTCCAGACGAACGGCTAGTGCCATAGCCTCATCTAAAGTACCAGGGGTAGGGTAAGCCACCAATAAATCCTTCACATGGTCAGCTAACCCTAATCTAAACTGGCATCTGAGAGCTGCGTCGTTCCACCCAGACGGAACGCTCCAGCGACGAAATTCGGAGCAAAACTCCTCCACGTCTTTTTACCCTGCCTCAAGGTGGTCAGCTGAGCCTCGGCCACAGCTTCCCTATCTGGGTCATTAAAAAGTACCCTTAAGCGGCAAAGAATCTGTCCACAGAAGACGGTTCAGGTGAGTCCGGCGGTAACGAAAATGCCCACTCCTGGGGGGGGACCCTGAAGTAGGGACCTGACAATTCCCACCCTTTGTTCCTCATTCTCCGAGGTAAGTGGGCGGAGCCTAAAATACAGGCGACATCCTTCCCTAAATGCCACAAAGGCCTTCCTGTTACCTGCGAACCTGTCAGGCAACAGGATAGGGGGCTCCACAGGAGGGGAGGGTAGTGCAGGGACACTCTGACTTGGGGTAGCCTCCTGTTGTTCTACCCTCAGTGCCAGATCCTGGACTAGCTGGGTTAGCCCCTGCATCTGCTCTACCAGAGCTGTCATGGGGTCCATAGTGAGGGTAGAGCAGTAACGGTTTTGGCCTGTGATAATGTCACGTCAAGGGAGATACAGTGAGCCCTGACTGGAACCCAGCCCACGGTCCCTGCCTGCTTGACGTGCTGCCCTAGGTGGCAGACAGCAACTGGGCGACAGTCCCTGCGCTGCTAAAGTGCTGGGGCCGTCAGGAAGTAGAATAGTCAGACAGTCCGGGTCAATATCAAATAGGAACGCCAAAGCCACAAATCAGAACCAGAGGGATAAACGTAAACAAGCCGAGGTCAAAAGCCAAATGGGAGCGAGGTACAAAATCAGGAGACAAGCCGGGGTCAGGAGAACAGGCCGAGGTCAGGTATACGGATAAGCAAAGACAAAAACAAATAACAAGGTAGCCAGGAATATCACAGACGCTGCACACAGCCTTCAGGGAGTTTAAATGGGATTCCTGGATACCGCCCCTGCAGCTGATTGGAGCGGCCTCCAGGTCCCGTCATTGGCTGGTGCGACACGCCCCCCTGTCAGGAGTGGCTGGACGTCTGTCACTCACAGCCTGAGCACAGCCTAGCCCTGACAGCAGTGGCTTTAGAACTACTCTGTGACCATTTTTGACCAGCCCAGCCAGAGCCCTGACCTAAACCCAATTGAGCATCTCTGGAGAGACTTGAAAATGGCATCCACCAACGTTCACCATCCATCCTGAGGGAACTGGAGAGGATCTACAAGGAAGAACGGCGGAGGATCCCCAAATCCAGGGATGAAAAACTTGCATCATTCCCAAGAAGACTCCTGGCTGTACTAGCTCAAAAGGTCTTTCTACTCAATACTGAGCAAAGGGGCTGAATACTTATGACCATGTGATATTTCAGTTTTTCTCGTTTAATAAATTTGCAAAAATATCTACATTTCTATTTTTTTTCTTTCAAGATGGGGGGGGCAGAGTGTACATTAATGAGCAAAAAAATTTACTTTTTGGATCTTACCCAATGACTGCAATGAGAGAAAGAGTGAAAAATTTAAAGGGGCCTGAATACTTCCTTTACCCACTGTAATTGCTTACATGCTTTACATGTCAGTGGACTATGTGGTGTAGCCTGCTCATTAGAGAAAAATCGGTTAGTTGCTATTCTCTCTATAATGTTCCTGGCTTGGGAGAGTTCCTAGTGGAAGCTTTTTGGGCCACATGTATGAAAACGTCTTGGTCTAAAACTCACTTTGTTGTCATTAATAACCAATCATAGTGCCCCTTTCATTTCATCTAATGGTGAGTTTTTTATTGATATGCTTCATATTTCTTCTTTCCTGTGACTGCTGGAATACTTCTTGTGTTGCTTGTTGTTTATAGTCCACCAGCATCATTACAGTGTAAGGCCTCGTTCACACAATGATTTGGGCATTGATTTCAGCCTTACTGCGTACCGTATTTGCGCTGCAGTACGGCTGGAATCCGTCCCAGTCATTGCGGTAATCCACAGCTCTCATAGAGAACTATGGATTCCGTCTCCTCTCCCCGTTCGGCGAATACGCCGGGCGGGGAGAAAGTGACATGCACATTATTTACGGCGTGTACGCGCCATGAATAATGAATGTCTATGGGGCTGGTGAGCTGCCGGCCCCCCGGCCCCGCTGCATGGCAGCCAGCGTAATTGCGGAGTGAAATCCGTCCCCGCAATTACGTCGGCAATAAGCCGTGTGAACTAGTCCTAACATAATGCATCGCGGTAAGTGTGTTGGTCCGCGGTCATGCCAGTTATCTTGTCTGCGCCGTGTACTTACCTCTCCCCCGTTCTCTGCCAACATGCCCATCTCTCTCCAGCTCCTCTGCTCTCTTTACATGGCCCTTAGGCCCTTAGGATGTGACTGTCCTCTACTGGGCACACGCTGACTCTTCTTGATTTAAAGGGCCAGCATGTGCCACCCATCAGTGCACTGCCAATCACCTCTGACCACTGCGTACTTTAGGACATCTCACCCGCATCCTTTTGCCAAGTTGTTTGTCTCTGCAAGTTTCCTGAGAGTTTGTTCTGTTGCCTTTCTGTTGCCGAATCCTTGCTCTGTTCCTGATCTGCCTATTGTCTGCCACCTCCTTTGATCACACACCTGAACCTGACCTCGCTTGAACGCTGCCTGCCGTCACCATTTACCTCTCTTTGCCTCTGCCTCAGCCTCCAGTACAATGCTGCTCTACATGCCTTTTGGCAAGCTCTGGTGAAAATCAAGGGATCCTTAGACTCTGTTCCATGACATAGGTAACGCCTACTCACAGTGACTGACAGAGAAAAAAAATGAAAAAACTGAGAAAAAACTATTTACTTAAATAAATACTCTCCAACACCAGTCCTCGTTGGCCATTTTATTAAAGAAATAGATGCGGTGGTTTTGCATAGTCCAACAAATCCAACAACAAATTGTAGTGCAAAAGGGAAACCTGTTAAAAAAAACAAAAAAAACAAACAAACTCTACAGATGGAGAATGGGGCATCATCCAGCCTGCCAGATGCTGAATAGCCTATCCAGTGCCTGGAAAAGCTGGGTGAAATTCCCTACAGCAAGCACCAAGAGAAGCGGGGTGCCTGCTGTGTGGGATGGGGCACCATTCAGCTTCCCTTGATCCTGGATAGCCTAACCAGCATCCAGGAAAGCTCATTAGGCCATGCAGGGTGGACATGGATGGAGGGGGTAACTGAGGTTACTTACCTCCCTCATCACAGGAGAAACTCTCCCCCAGTTAGACTGTATAATTAAGAATTCAGTCCTGGGGATTAAAGGGGTTTTGCCACAATGTAATGTTGACGTGGGATCCTCCAAAATGGGTATTTCATCACTTTTATAAATATATGTGATTACAAAAACTACAGCCTGAGAGAGCTACAGGCTGCCTTACCTGCCCTTAGTTACTTAAAAGCTTCTATTTGATACGACCAGGCAGAGTGACAGGAGCTGCTGGCCGGGCTTGCGCAGATCACACTTCTTATCTGATGAGAGGGAGCTGAAGAAGCTTTCAAGGCACCGGGTAGAAATATGTTGTGTTTTGTATACAGAATCCACTAGTTGTAGTGTGATTATCTGAGTAGATCTCTGCTTTATCTGATGACAGGGAACATGAAGGAGCTTTCAAGCTGCTGTGGAAAAAAGGTGTTGTCTTTTGTATACAGAATCCACTAGTTGTAGTTTGATTATTTGAGTGAACATTTCCCACGATCCCTTATGCACTTCCTGGCAAAACCCCTTTAAGAGCATATCACCTAGATCCTGGGACATACCTCGGCCCGCCCAGCACCTCGGGACAGCCCTTGGAATCTGGGACCGTCCCGCAGGATCCGGGACAGTTGGGAAGTATGTACATTGGCGTCTCCATTTGGTGTAACCCTGCTTGTGCTGATAATGAAGAGACTGCTGGAAAGTTTTCTCTACAGAACAGGAAGTGTTAGACTATTATTAGACTTAGGGCTTGTCCCCACGGCACCAGTTACTTGTCGGTTTTTCAGACAGTTTGCGGTCTTACAAACCATCTGAAAACTGACAAGCAATGCTCCCCCATAGCCTTCAATGGGAAATCCATGCAGCAGTCCCTACTCCACGGATTTTCTGCCAGATGGTTTTTTAGACCGCTGGTGCTCCGAAAAACTTCTGCCCGGTTTTCGGGCCGAAAATGAACATGTGGGTGCGATGGGGGAGGGCTTGAATCCGCAAACCACAGACAAAAGCTGTCCCTCTGAGTGCCAAAAAGACTAAATACCTTTCGTGATTTCCCAACCGCTATTTGCTCTGTGCCATGTAAACGTGGCCTTAGCGGTTGAAGTGAAAAAGAATATTGATATGTGAAATTAAAAGAAACACAACCAAAAATTCTTAAACTATGGGCGACATGTATGAATGCGCTTCGAAGTGATTAGTCGAGTCTCATTTTCAGTGTATAATGCGCCTAAATGTATGAAAGTGGCTTTTGTGTGATCATAAATGGTGTAAAGTTCCCCCGCTCCTCGCCTGTGTGTTTGGCGCATTATGAAACTTAGGTGCATTAGTAATGCCCCAAACATGTATAAAGGTTATAGATAGACTGGAAATAAGAGAAAAGTCATTAGAATAGCATGTCAGTGAATAGAAACTATGGGACTGATCCTGCTTGGAGGACCACAGGTCCCAGCAATACCTGTGCTGTGCTGGCTCTTGCTGTATGTAGAATAAAGGGTGAGAGCAGCAAAAATAAAATTAAAATTTAATGTAGTAAAATTTTTAAATAAAAATCTGAACATCAACATCAGTGGGTTATTTAATGTAAAATTTGTTTTAGATTCTTTTAATTTTAAACACATTTTATAGGAGATATTTTTATATTTTGGGTATATTATATATTTTTATATTCATTTTATATGATCATATTTTCCATTAAATTTAAATAATTAAATTTTATACAGTTTAATAATTATAATAAATCACTTTTTTATTATTGTACTGGTGGAAGTTGAGACATATTGGACATTTTTGCCCCTTACAGCAAATCTAGCTCCACTCCGACTCCTCAGGCTCAGGCAGATCACATTGAGATAGGTCTGCCTGTCCGAGCAGTAATGCGCCTAGTTTTACCGAACCACATTCATATATGTGTCTAATATTACGAGTGTGGTGCGACGCCCCCAGAACACCCCCAGAACACCCCCTCATGTTAGGCGCATTAGAAAGTGTTGAGTCTTACAAACAATGCGCCTAACACATTCATTAGGTGCATTCGACATTGTAGCCGACTCAGTTAGGTGCATTGTACACAAGAAAAAGTGTGAAAAACCCGATCATACATGTCGCCCAATGTTTTTCACATAAAAACATGAGTTAAGCACTAGGTCATTTTCTGATGACACGTTCCCTTTAAGATATTCTGTTGTAGATTTGTATCACATCAATACATTTTCGAGAGGGTTCCAAGGGCTTGACTAGTTGTACTTATGTATTGTAGATGCCGGTACATACCATCAAATCAATCGCATAATCCGATCCACAGTTTAAAGATTTTTGGATAATAAACTGTTCTCTCGTTACATTAGATCTTTCTTTGTTGACTTCATTAAAGCGACCCTTTAGACAGGAGCTCCAAAATGATCTGTAAGTCAGTACCTACAGGGGCTCATTACCCACTATTTATTTTCCTCAGATCTTGCTTCTTGGTTGTAGTTACATATCACAGCTCTGCCCTAATGGAGCAGAGCTAGAAAGCAGCCGAGGAGCCGAATCTAAGGAAAATAAATAGCAGGTAACCGTCCCCTGTAGGCTCTGACTTACACAGCGTATCATGTTTGAGCTCTGGACGATCACTTTAAATAGTTTTAAAACAAAGGGCTTTTGTTTTAACACAATTTTACTGCTCCTGTATCAGGTTTCAGATTATTAGAACCTGTAAAAGCTCATTTTCTTATCATAAGCTGCTGGCTGAAAGGAAGTTCTCAAGAGATTTCGAGCCATGGAATGTGATCTTTGGCTGTTTTGGGGACTGTCTCATTGTATCGAGTCTGTCAATGCAATGGGCCAATGTTTTTGGAAGATCTCATGGACCTGCATGATAGAGGTTTGAATTTTAAGCACTTTGGAATCTTATGAAGACCGGACAAAAAGGGGATTGAAATTGTGTATATATATTCCCGCCACTACACAAAAGTGGAAAATAACCAAAAGCAAAAAAAGGTTGAGAATAAAACATAACTTTTAATACACAGATTAAAAATTTAAAAAAACTGCTCAAACATAAGCACAAACGCAGTGGACTAAAAATAAATAGGTAAAAACCCTATAAAGCCCTACTTGACCTACTGGTAAACCTATAGGGTGAAATTGCAGAGAGTTCGTCCCGAAAGGGACGTCCCTGCACAGGAACCTTACCTTAACGCACACTGTTCACTACAGTAAAGGAGGTGCCTAAAAATGAATGGTACCAAGAAAAATCCCAACATGTTTCGGTGTGCCTACACCCATCAGGGGATAAATTTGGCATAACAAACGTACCATATATATAAATAGAAAACACACCTGTTATGATGTAAATTGTAATACCATACAACAGGAAAACAACTCAGAAGAATATGTAAATATGCACCAAAAGTATCAAGTCAAAAACTGGTATAGTGACCAAATGATGCCACATACAAATGTATACCATACAATACCCATAATAAGGTCCAAAAGCAGTTTTTTCAATACAAAAATGCCGTATAAAAAAGTCCAAGATAAGACTCACCCAAATATGTGCATAATATGATACCTATGGTAAGGTTCAATAGTAGGCATATGGCAGTGTTATGCCATTAACCTAAATAGCACACCTATGGTAAGGTCTCTCAACGGGAAGACTGTCCGCTAAGCCGCGAGCTGCGCCCACTTTGGAATCTTACACAAACTTTCGGGTCACCCAAATCGATCATAACCCTAAGTGACGATTACTTAAGGTATTTTAGAGGTTAACTTATGAATAACAACATGATGCTCCCAGTGAGGCTCGGTCCGACGTGTCCTGTTTGATGTCAGTTTCTGTTATCTCAACATAGGACCAATGTTAGGGGAACCAGAAGGAATGTCATACATGACATCCAATGTCACTTCCGGTTCCCACATTATTGGGTCTATGTTAAAGCAATCAGAAGTGATGTTGGATGGGAAATCTGGCCAACATTTTGACTGTACTGGGAGCATCATGTCACTATATGCTTAAAGAGGACCTATCACCTCCAGGGAAACCTCGTGAAGTAACAGGAGACTAAAATACAAACACGTCCTTAATAATGCATCGTTAGGCAAATAAGATCATTTCACCTCTCCTCTAATTCATTTTTTTTAAAAAGCATTGGCCTTTTAAGATCGGACTGAAGTTGGCCCAAAGCGGCACCTGACAGCCTGATGGATCACTATGTTGACAGCTCTGTGAAACTAATTGGTTCTGAGCTGGAAGGGTCCATTGTGAAAGGAGGAACCAGTAAGTCTATATCATGTGTGCTGACCTCTGGGCTGCTATTTCTGTGCTGGATATTATAACAATAGTGTAATATAGATGCCTGTGTGCTATGGAGGCTGAAAGTAACAGATAAATCCTGACCCACTATGTCCTCAGTGTGCTGTGCCTGCTGCATTGTATATAGTGAGAGACTAAGATTACCCTGTACCAGCAGTCATATCCTCAGCTCCTCCTACACAGTTGGAATCCTACTAGATAATAATCTCTGCCTAACAAAAGTGAAAGTAAAACCTGTTTCCCTGTAATACTGAGGTAAACTCTCTGATATGCTAATTACATGTATTAGAGAAAAGTCTTATTTCATCTAAGACAATTTTTTGTGTGTTTGTGTGGAGGTGAAACAAAAACACTATTGTGATGTAAATGAGAATCACAATCCCCACTACAACAAAAGTCAAGCCAAAAAAGGGGAAAAACAATTATTAAAATGTAACTTTTAATGAAAAATATGCTAAAATGAGCATCGCTCACTGTCCTTTCAAGCTAGAAAGGACAGTCTCAAAGAGTGAATAGACTACTAATTTAGGAGTACTCTATTCACTCTTTGAGACTATCCTTTCTAATTTGTTCCCTCTTTTTTCCTTGATATATCCCCTGAAGAGATCCATAAGTCTGGGAGGATCGAAACATGTTGGGATTTTATATGTTTTAGGGACTACTAGGGTCTTTTTAGGCTTTAGGGTGAGGTTCAGGATAGGGCCGCCCTTTTTGGGGCGACAACCCTGTTTTCTTTAGGGTTCACCTCATTTTTTGTGACCTAGGGCAATACAGGCTAAGTCCCCCCTCTTTTTTTTTTTTTTTTTTAATTTTTGTGTTTGTATCCTGAGTGATGCTCATTTTAGCATGATTTTCATTAAAAGTTACATTTTAATTATTGTTTTTTCCCTTTTTTGGTTTGACTTTGTGTGAAGGTGATAAGTACTCTTTAAGTTAACCGTTAAATTGCCATATCAATTCTAAATTAAACCCTATCCTGTAGTCCATACATCGTGCATTTTCTTGGTCCGTTTTAAGGAGTAAAAAAACATTTAGAACATGATGATTTTTCCGTCACGTTCCATGTGCAAATCCACATCCAAAACCCCATAGACATGAATGGGTCTTGTTTTCTAACTGTGAATACGTCAGAGTCCCCCCTCCCGTCCATAGACATGAAATACTAGTTGAAAATCGCATTGTCTGACGAGAATCTGACAAGTACATTTTATTCATCATCTGGACGTAAATGTTTAATTTGGATACTTTTCATATTTTTGAAAAGTAAGTCATTAGAGGAGGTCTAAGGTACAGTAAACCTAGAGTTTTATGAGACTGGGGGGAAAAACTCCCGAGTACATTATTTTTATTATTATTATTATTATATTATTTATTTTAGAGCGCCATTGTTTCCAGGGGCTGCACTTTTTAAGGGGGAGTTACTACTAACAAATGTTAAAAACAAATACAATGGGACAAAAAATTGATAGTAACTGTACAGAAGGAAAGAGGCCCTCCGGGAGGGTTACAATTAAAAGGGAAAGGGAGGGGAGAGACGAAGGTGTGGGGGGGAATGTTTGGGGGGCGGGGGGGGGTTGGGTTTGGTTATAAGCTATCCTGAAGAGATGGGTTTTCGGGTTTGCTTTTGAAATGGAAAAAGTTGGGGAGTTTGATTTTTTGGGATTAAGGAGTTCCACAGAATGGGTGAAGCACGAGAGAAGTCTTGGAGACGGTTGTGGGGGAGCTGATGAGAGGGGCGAAGAAGGTTGTGAGGAGCGGAGATTGCTTTGAGGGGAGATATGGGGAGATTAGATTTGAGTGTATGGGGGGGAGAGTCTGGAGACCCCGTAGGTCATGGTTTAACTTGAAATTAATTCGGGGGCAAGGGGAAGCCAGTAAAGGGGTTTGGGCAAGGGGGAGGCGGGGAGTAGCAGGAGAGGGTGGTAAGACAGGCAGAAAGTTGAGGATGGTTTAAAGGGGAAGCAGAGTGCGTATGGGGGGGCCAAGAGAAAGGTACATGCTAATCGTATCTATATGACTCCATAACCCGACGATATCCCACATGCCTCTGTCAGACTAATACATGCTGTTATACTGCTTAAACAAAGGATAGATTGGTATAGTAGAAAACTCTATTACATGGGTGTCAAATTCATTTTCATCGAGGACCACATCAGCATTATGGTTTTCCTCATAGGGCTGTTGGACGGTGGTGAAGGGTGGTAGAGCTCTCAAAGATGTGGCACCGCCTATGTGTTGCTAAACAGAGTTTTGTGGGGGTTTGCAGAAAAAATCCCCTCTTCAAGTGTGGGGGTACCTCGAAAAAGGGCTTAGATGACTTTCTAAAAAAATATAATATCACAGGTTATGGGGACTGGATTATTCTACTTTGGAGTCAGCAGGGAATTCTTCCTCTTGTTTGGGGCAATTGGCATCTGCCTCATAGGGGCTTTTGCCTTCTTCTGGATCAACATTGTAGGGTTATGGGCTCGACTCAATGGAAATGCACAGCACACAGTACACTTTTTTTTACATTTTATCCCAGTGGGTGACAGGTGGCACTGTATGCATATGTCATCGGCTCCATGAAACATTTGGTATATGTTGGGTGCATTTCCCAGCATATATTAAACAAAGGGCTCAATTTCTGAAGTAAAGGGGGTTTTTTGGGAAATTTTTTGTTTATTTGTCAGCTTTGTTGAATTTTTCCAATAACAACCAGCAGAACTCTCAAAGTATCATATTGAGTGTAATAGGACTAGTTATTAAATGTTATTGTAATGTATTTAAAATTTGGGTTATCCCGGTAACAGTAGTGCGGGGGAGCAAATTTTTTCCAGTTTTTTTACACCCCAGCAGAATCTTAAAAGGACCATTTTCCACAGGTCAAAGTGACCACCCCCCACAGGGCATGTATTTTACCCAAAACCCCCCGTAATTTTCTTATTTTTGTGACCATATATTTTCATTTGTAATTTTAAAATATTTAATTCCTATCCTGGATGCTAACTGTTGATATAGACCACAGCCCGCTTCACAATCTCTTAGCACAATAAGGATCTACAGGTGTGTCCTGGTACAGTAGAGGGTTAATAGGATTATAAAAAATTTAATGTTCATAAAAATAAGTGACTGCACAAAAAGTAAATTTTAAGTAAAAAATAAAACCCTTTTACTGTGCATACATTACATAAAGAACCCTACATATGTTAAACCCATTACAACCGCAGACAGTTTTGACCTTCCGGACAGAGCCCCATTTTTTAAATCTGACGTGTCATTTTTCGTTGGGAATAACTTTTTGATACTTTTACCTATCCTTCGATTCAAGATGTTTTCTCATGACACATTGTGCTTTAAGCTGGTAAGAAATTTTGGTCCATACAATTCGTGTTTATTTATGAAAAATCTAAAAATGGGAACATTTTTAAAAATTTGCCATTTTCAAAATTCAAAAATTTCTGCATGTAAAAAAAATTGTTATTTCACACAAAATACTTTATAACTAGCATCTACCACATGTCTACTGTAGGTTGACATCACTTTATAAATATATATTGTATATTGTATTTTTTAAAGTATATGATTAATTATTTTATTTTTCTATGACATTAGGGGGCTTACAAATTTAGTAGTAATTTAGTAATCTAGTCCAGTTTGGGCTACATTTGCTCCATTGTCATATGCATTTCCTTTGGGATTAAACAGTGTAGTAGACTTCACTACTGAGTCCCATAAAAGTGTATGCACTGGGAAATAGAGCTCTATTATCCTGCTGCATCACGGCATCTGCCAGGTTACCTTATTTCACGGTACCCCAATAGATACCTGCGACATATGCATTATCGGAATGTGAACCCACCCTTATTCTTAGTTGATCTTGTTAGAGGGATATTGGTGATGGAGGAGTTTTAACCACAGGGCAGGAGCTTCCAAAGCTCTAAAGAGTTAAAGTTTGTCAGTGAGAAGGAAAAAACAAGCTCCTGTGCTGCTTATAAGACACAGCATGAAGTGATGTAACAATCCCGACCACTGCTGTGTATGTGGTCAGTAACCAAGGGAAGCTTGTGTACACAAAAAGGAGATAAGAACTGCTGTAAATCAGAAGATAAGAAAAATCAGAACAGCAATGCATTTGACAATAGTCTTTTTTTTTTACCTTTGCCAACATGTTTAAAGCTTATCAGCATGTTGAAAATATCCCTTTAAAGGTGTTGTCTCACTACATTGATTCATCTTACCTCAATCCTGTTTTCTTGGTTTCAAGAAATTCAGGGGCGGGTTTACTGGCTTCCACTAGGCTGCAGTAGAAGCCAGGTCTGTAGCTACAGCAACCAGTGCTGGCAGCCTATCATGAGAGATTGAACAGGTCTGTAGCTATAGAAACCTGAGGATCTGATGCAGCCCATACAAGAGGGGATATCTCAGAATGGGTAGGACACTGTTAATGGACATATATTGCAAAGCGACTTGTTTTTGCAAGATCTCTGATCTAAAAAGCAGCAATCCTTGTAGTGAGACAACCCCTTTAAGGTTTGTCAGTGAGAAAGAGAAACAAGCTCCTGTGTTGCTGATAAGACACAGCAGGAAGTGATGTCACAATCCTGACCACTGTTGTGTAGGTGGTCAGTAACCAAGGGAAGCTTGTGTACACAAGCAGGAGATAAGAACTGCTGTAATTCAATAGATCAGCGAAATCAGAACAGCAATGTATTTGACAATATTCTTTTTTTTTACCTTTACAATGCCAATTCAAAAACTGGTCTAAACATGAGTATAAGTCACCATACCATAAACAACGTGTACCAATATGAAGTATAATGACTCTCCAATAATTACCATATAAAGATTTTTATTCCAAAAAATACATTATAAATACAAAAAATGCAGCTATCACAACTGAAACAACCTTAAAAACATTTAAAAACACAAAATACCGCCCAATACAAATATTGGTGACACATCCCTCACCCAAAGTTAAGAAACAGTAAATTGGAAAGATGCATAATAAATATACACATAACAGATCAAGTGATCAAAAATACGAAAATGCACCAAACCCAAAAAAATGTATGATAAAAATACAAAAACGTATATTTCAATAGGTTGAAATAGGTTCTTGAGAAAGCTGGGGGCGAAAGGCGCGTCGAGGCTAATACCCTCCTTGGTGATATATCCACCACTTTGGTAATGAATTGAAATATAGGTTTTTGTATTTTTATCATACATTTTTTTTGGTTTGGTGCATTTTCGGATTTTTGATCACTTGATCTGTTAGGTGTATATTTATTATGCATCTTTCCAATTTACTGTTTGTTAACTTTGGGTGAGGGATGTGGTCACCAGTATTTTGTATTGGGGGTATTGTGTGTTTTTAAATGTTTTTAAGGTTGTTTCAGTTGTGATAGCTGACTTTTTGTATTTATAATGTATTTTTTGGAATAAAAATCTTTATATGGTAATTATTGGAGAGTCATTATACTTCATATTGGTACATTTTTTTTTTACCTTTGCCTACATGTTTAAAGCTTATCAGTGTGATGAAAATATCCGTTTATAAGGGGTTGTCTCACTATATTTATTCATCTCACCTCAGTCCTGTTTTCTTGGTTTCATTTTGAATTCAGGGGTGTGTATACTGGCTTCTACTAGGCTGCAGTAGAAGCCAGGTCTGTAGCTATAGCAACCAGTGCTGGCAGCATATCATGATAGACCAAACAGGTCTGTAGCTATAGTGACGTAGCCCATACAAGAGGGGATATCTTAGAAGAGGTAGGACACTGTTAATGGACACATATTGCAAAGTGACTTGTTTTTGCAAGATCTTTAATATAAAAAGCAGCAATCCCTGTAGTGAGAAAACCCCTTTTAAAAAAGTAGGCACCTGTCAGGCTCATTTCTCTGTGGATGTTACTCAATGTAACAGAATAGAAAATATTTTAGACTTTAGATTTTGAACGGAAACATATTTGTGGATGTTCATATTGAAACACGGAACATTGTTTCATTTTATAGATATCAATCCATACAACCTATTCTTTGATGATGAGTGTCCCTTTAAGAAGCTTGGTGCGTGAGGGTCTATTTTCCCGAGCATGACCTCATGGCTGACACAAAGGCCTCTGGGTAATTAAGTGATCTTCTTGTAACATGATAGAACGTTATCAGCAAAACTGTACTTTGTAACTGTCTGGTCGGCGGTTACGTATTATATTACACAGCCGGTGCTGAAAATCTTGCTCTAATCATTCTCTTCTGATAAGACCGGTGGCGACAAAGAAAAAATGAAATGTTTGGTTCAGTTGTGCAGATCTCAGCAGCTGGGGCTATGTCCAACAGCTCCTCACCGTTGTGCCTGGTTCAGACAGGGAGCGTGTACTTTATAGGCAAATAAGTTGTATTTAATAGACGTGCCATATGTGCAATAATGAGACTATTAAGGACACAATCTGCGAGGAGCATAAACAGCTTAAGGTGGTCAGTACACAATACCCTGAGATGATTTATGTGTCCTAGATATCACCTGGAAGATAACGTTTCCAAATAATACCAATTATGCAGGAAAGTCAGCTTTACCGGCACATAGAGAATAATTATAGGGTCAACTCATCAATTAATTTCTAAGACTATGCTACACAAGTCATTAAACTGTATGCCAGGCTATGGGCACCACGGGCCGGAAGATAAAAAGGCTAATGTCTGTATTCAGGCAGGTGGACAGATTTTACCCATTTCTGAGCTGTTTTATTGATGGGATTTTCGAGTCTCTGGTGTGCACGGAGCATTCTTCCTGCCATAAAACTTGTTATTCCTACCTCGCCAGAGTGTTAACATGACACTTGTCACTTACAGAGCATCGTTAGCATCTGTCTGTGCTTGAAGAGTGGAAAAAAGATCAAGTTGTTTTCCAATATTAGGGTCCATCCACACGACCAGTATTTCAAGTCGGAATCCACACGTGTTGTAGTTGGTACAGCGCTTATATTTTTCAGTTCAGGCGACATTCATGAATCTGCCTTCGCCATTTTTTTACTGTATGTTGCCGGTTCTGTAGATGTATGAACAGGTGTACGGCCAAACTTGGCGCAATGTGCGCCTGACGACACATTTTTCAAGTTTGGTACAAAACTGCCATACATAGTTTGGTTCATGACACTCTATGCACCAATTTTTACTGCTATGTGCCAAAAATGTTTGGTACTTAACACTTTCATTCATACTGTCATATTATACACTCCTCTCTATCTATTTAGAACTAGTGTGTCGGCGGCAAGTTACAAAAATGATGTCGACCTTAGTTTCTGGAACATGTTCATTCTTCCATCGCATTCCGGGGTCAATGGAGATGACTAAAATACTTGTGTTAAATGTGTTGTGGCAGGGCAACCATAGACAGTCACATGTTCTTACACTAGAGGGTGTACAGCTGGAGACCTGTGGCAGATGCGCCACTGAAGACCTGGTCTCGGTGGGAAAAAGCCACCTGTATTGGGTCAGTAACACTGGGTTACTGACCCTTGCAGAATCAGCTAGAATAGCTGCTAGACGGCTATGTATGGGGTGGCTTTATTAGGACAGCTATAGCGTTGGGTGGGTGGCTGTTCCCACATTCCAGGACAGGTTTTTGGTAGGTCTATGGAGACCTATTAAAGGCCTGCTACTACAGATGATCCAAATGCAAAACCAGGTGTTCAAGATACGGCTTCCCGACATGGTTTTCAGCACAGGAAACACTTCTGCCCGGTAACGGTGAAGGTAAAACCAACACTTTTATTTGTAACAAAATATAAAAACACAGCAATATGGGTTGCAGTGTTTCAACATTATTATCATATTGCTGTGTTTTTATATTTTGTTACAAACAAAAGTGTTGGTTTTACCATCACCGTTACCGGGCCGAGGTGTTTCCTGTGCTGCAAACCATGTCGGGAAGACGTATCTTGAACACCTGATTTTGCATTTGGATGTTGCTGCCCAGCTAGCGGAATGCCCGTGTTACACAGAAGGAGCATATCTGAAAACAAGTCTGTTTGGATTTATTACAGCCATAGTAGGTGAGCCTATATCCTTCTTTTTTCTACGTTGAAGTACTATAGGTGATCAGAGTGTGTGATTTGCTACCTGACATTGGAGCAGCAGAGGAGCTGGAGAAAGGATCTGGCAACCAGAGGCTTGGAAGAAGGTTGGCTGAGGTCAGTGTTAAACTAAAGCTTGGTGTTGGAGTGTTGATGTGCCATAATGTAAGGGATTGGTGGATTCGCTGAACCACCGCAAGCGATTATAGTTAAGCAATGCCAGGGAGCGGAGTTTAAGTAGCCCCCGGTATTCACCAGAGCCCGCAGCAAAGCGGGATGGACTTGCTGCGGCGTGAGGCTACCCGGTCATTACCCCTGACGTGACTTGCTTGTGATGGCGGCGGGGGTAGTGCATGGTACAGAATCGTAATCTGGAGACGTAGTCGGGGACAGGCAGGAGGTCAGGACGGGTGGCAGAGGTTCGTGGTCAGAGACGGGCAGACGGTCAGGGCAGACGGCAAACAGGCAAGGTCACGAAACGTAGTGGAACGGACTGGTACACGGGTAATCAATACGAAATTCCAACACTTCCAAAACACACTAAACGCACACCAACAATCTGGCAGGGAGTGCAGGAGGCGTATACCATATATAGGACCAGTGGCCGGCAATTGACAAATTACCAGCGCGCTGGCCCTTTAATTCCAGACCAGCCGTCGCGCGTGCGCCCTAAGCCGTGGGTATGCGTGCAGCGGCTGGGACAGACAGGAGCAGAGAGCACAGGAGCGTGGAAGGGTAAGTGTACTGGTGCCGGAGGCCGGGTAGCAAGTGGATGGTCGCGGCACCCGCGCCGGACCCCATGCGGGCAGGAGGGCGGCCGCGGGGGGCGACGGCACCTGCGCCGGACCCAATGCGGGCAGGGAGGTGGCCGCGGCGGGCGACGGCACCCGCGCCAGCCCCCATGACACATAACCATTTACCAAAAGCAGTGATCCGTGAGCTGAGTGACCCCATGAGACTGTCCAAGATGGCGTCTGGACGAGGATGAGTCTCACAGTGTCCAAAACATTTGTATGTCGTTTTTGACGCGTATACGCATCCAAAACCCCATAGAAATGAATGGGACTAATTTTCTGACTGTAAATCCGTCGGCAAAAAAACTACCTAAATCCACATGAAATTTTTGTTAAAAACCACATTGTGTAACACGTTTTTCCTCTACATGATTCCTCTTCCTCACAGCTACTATTCTCTCTCTGTATTGTACTGTCTGTTCACCGTACTTACTCTGGTCTCTATTGCTGTGTCTATGAGTAGTACTCTTTAGGCCCTATGTAATGGAACTGCCTGCCTCTGGTCCACAGCTGGCTTATGGCCAAATATCCTCTTGATGATGGAGCACTCTAACAGCACCTAAAAACCTCAACTATGAACTGAGCTCACTTTTGCTCAGACGTCCAGTTAAATGTATCTCCTACCTTTCACTCCAGAGCTGATCACAGTGTGAGAGCCCTTTAGGAGCTATTGCCCACATCTGTGGCTCAGCTATTATACTATTAGGAAACAGTGCCTACTAGTAATAACAAATGTCACAATTATAATAACGTTAATATCTATGAGTCAATTATATAATGCCCCTTTGGTCAATAAAAGGAACCCTTAGGCCCGGTTCACATGGCTTATTCAAGCCGTAATTGCGAGCCGGATTTCGCTCGCAATTCCGGCTTGAATAAGGGGCGGGGG
This sequence comes from Phyllomedusa bahiana, assembly GCA_025379985.1. NCBI lineage: Eukaryota > Metazoa > Chordata > Amphibia > Anura > Hylidae > Phyllomedusa > Phyllomedusa bahiana. The sequence continues at coordinate 20,776 of JAODAL010024315.1, read as the reverse complement.
CGGGGGCGGGGCGGGGCGCGGCTCGCCGACCCATAGACTTGCATTATCCACGGCGCGTATTGCGCCTGGATAATGTGCAGGTGACTTTCTCCCCCAGCGGCGGATTCGCTGAGCGGGGAGGAGAGACGGAATCCATAGTTGTCTATGAGAACTGTGGATTACCGTAATTACTGCGACGGATTGGAGCCGTACTGCAGCGCAAATCCGGCGCGCAGTACGGCTCCAATCCGCGGCGAAATAAGCCGTGTGAACGAGGCCTTAATTGTGCCTCCTCATTGTTATCCAAAGTAAAAGCTGCTAGCAAAGAATAGCTCTCACTCTGGCAGACCGGGGCTCTCCATGTCAGCAATTGTTTTTAGAGGGGTAAGTAATATGACAAATACAGTATCTCACAAAAGTGACTACAGCCCTCACATTTTATAAAATATTTTATTATATCTTTTCATGGGACAGCACTGAGGATCTGACACTGACACAATGTAAAGTAGTCAGTGTACAGCTTGTATAAATTTGCTATGCCCTCAAAATAACTCAACACAGCCATCAATGTCTAAACCGCTGGAAACAAAATGAGTACACCCCTAAGTGAAAATGGACAAATTGTGCCCAATTTGCCATTTTCCCTCCATGTGACTTGTTACTGTTACAAGGTCTGATTGGGGGGCAGGTTTGTTAAATTTGGTGTTACCACTCTCACACTTTCTCATACTGGTCACTGGAAGCTAAATATGGTCCCTTATGGCAAAGAACTGTCTGAGGATCTGTAAAAAAAAGAATGGTTACTCTACATAAAGATGACCTAGAGGGGTGGGGGGAGGGCTTGCAAGGGAAAGTGGGGAGGTCATCCAAAAGTTTGCTATGGGGCCCTGGGTTTTGTAGTTACGCTCCTGGGTCTGTCTATTCTGACTTTGATCAGTATATATAGTATTTCATTCGATGCATTCTGCAAAACCTTAGCCGCTGCAGTGATCCATTCTGTTTGCCTTGAGCTTTTCATACAAGGCAACATCTCAGCTCCCGAGCACCCCCCACTCTACCTTCTGAGCCATTAATACCAAGCTTTATATAAAACCATAAAGGCAAATTGAAGTCAAATCCCAACAAAAACTCAGTTTGTAAATTAAAAATTCAGCCTTTAATCCTGTGGAATAAGCCTGTCCCTTCCACTGCACAGAAATGAATGATTCATTCTGTGAAAGAAGGAAGTAGCTCATCGCCAGTCCACGGGTAACGGAGGAGTAAACACAGCGTCCAAGCATTTATGTGAAATTAAGTTCCTGCTAGTAAATCATCAGTGGTTGAGGAATTTTCTCTGTATTTGCTGTGTAGACCTGCAAACAGTGTATTCGTCTTGTAGCTGTGGTTGCAACAAGTAATGAGAACTTAAAATAGACTTTAGTTGGGGACTAAGGGCCTCATGTATGAAAACTGTCTAGGCCTAAGACTTTCTTTGTTGCCCATAGCAACCAATCAGAGCCCATAACAACCAATCAGAGCCCATAGCAACCAATCAGAACGCCCCTCTAATTTTTCCAGAGCACTATATCAAATGAGATGGGCGCTCTGATTGGTTGCTGTGCATTCTGATTGGTTGTTATGGGCAACAAAGTGAGTTTTAGACCTAGACAGTTTTCATACATGTGGCCCTAAGTGCTTGTCCCCACGGCACTGGATTTCAGTTGGTTTTACAGATGGTTTTTGGATTTGAAAACCATCTGTAAAGCAACCAGTGTCGGACTCGGGTGCCTATAGCCCACAGGTGGAGATAGTCCTAGGGGCCACCAGTTGAGCTCTTTCTGAGCCCACCAGTGTAGTTTATTTTAGGGGCCCACCCTACAGCTACTGTAATTGACTGTACCTGCCTCCTATACTCTGCTTCTTGCTTTTTGCCTTTTTCTCTGCTTTTTTGCCTCTTTTTAGGATGTTTATGCAGTTAAAAAACAACTCCAGGTCTACTATGCTCAGGGGCCCACCGGGGTTTCCCCTATGCCCCTGTGGGCCAGTCCGAGCCTGAAAGCGACTGTCAACCTTTTACATTGATTTTAATAGAAAATCTGTGCAGGAGTCCACAGTTCATGGATTTTCCACAGGATATTTTTTACACCATTGGCATAATGAAAACTTAGAACATGTTAATTTTTCCGCCCGGTTTCAGGCAGGACATGAACATGTGGGTGAGAAGGGGGACGGCTTGAATCAGCAAACCATGGACAAAAGTCGTCCCCCTATGAGCCAAAAAATAACTCAGAGAGACATGTATGATCGAGTTTTTCACCCTTTTTCAGGCATAAAATGCATCTAAGTGAATAGTGTACAATGTCTAATGCGCCTAATGAATGTGTTAGGTGCATTGTTCTCAAGACTCGACACTTTCTAATGCGCCTAATATGAGGGGGTGTTCTGGGGGCGTCGCACCACACTCGTAATATTAGACACATATATGAATGTCGTTCAGCAAAACTAGGCGCATTACTGCTCGGACAGGCAGACCTATCTCAATGTGGTCTGCCTGAGCCTGAGGAGTCGAGGTGGAGCTGGATTTGCCATTAGAGCAAAAATGTCCAATATTTCTCAACTTCCACTAGTGCAATAATAAAAAGTGATTTCTGATAATTATCAAACTATATAAAATTAAATTATTTAAATGTAATAAAAAATGTTATCATATAAAATTAATATAAAAATATATAATATCACAAAAATATAAAAATATCTCCTATAAAATGTATTTTAATTTAGTAGAATCTAAAACTAGTTTTACATTAAATAACCACTGATGATGTTGTTCAGATTTTACAATTTTTAATTTTTACTACATTAAATTTGAAATGTATTTTTGCTGCTCTCACCCTTTATTCCACATACAGCAAGAGCCGGCACAGCACAGGTATTGCTTGGATCTGTGGTCCACCAAGCAGGATCAGTCCCATAGTTTCTATCACTGACCAAACCCAGATACCAGCAATGCTCCATGAGGATAAATATGTAAATGAGCTCTTTATTGGCAACAAGGACACTGTCTCTTTTAGGGTTTGTATTGAACTTTTAGTACCAGAAAAATCTAATATGTAATCCTAGACAGAAATCCGAGACAAGACCTTGGATTATTTCTTGACCGAGGTTGTATCTGCCTTTGATTTTTCACGGTTTAGCCTTATTTCGGTGGAGCTAACCTGCATCACTCCTGCCAGAGAGGATCCCTAGGAGGCTTCCCTCTAACAAATGGGCGTCACGAGTCCGATGCGGCCTCCATGCTTGTGCCACCCTCTGTTCCGGACTGAGGTTACTCACTTCTTCCTGCTCCTGGTCCACTGCTGTGTGATGGCACGTGCGCTGCTCCCTAGTGCACGTGCGTGTCTGCCCAGTAAGATCTATAGGACCAATGGGCGCTGATCCTATATCTCGTTTCCTCTTCCTGCAGGACTTGCCAGTCTGTTGCTGTTTATCAGTGAGAGTTGCTGTCAATTTTCTGCCTATTCCATGTCCCTGACCTTCTGCCGGATGCTATTGACTATGTTGCCGGCTGCCTGCCCTGACCTCTCCGCCTGTCTCTGGTTATGTTCTTGGCTCAGGATTCGGTACCATGCTTCAACCTTGGTGACATCGCAAGCAAGTCATGTATGGGGTAGTGACGTGGGAGTAGCCTTGTGGCGGGCGGGCTCTTTATACTCCACTCCCTAACTTGCCTTATACCACCACTTGCAGTGGTCCAGCGGATCCACATCCCACATACCCGTGACATTGGGCATGTCTATTCTGTTCCACACCCTTGATTTGAAATTTATGGTGAAATGAATGGCAGTCAGATTACACAAGAATTTGAATGTGGAATCCAGTGTGGAATCCGTTTCAAATTCCTTGTTAAAATTCAGCATGTGAACTTACCTTCATTGGTCAGAAATGGGCTCACTGAGTGGCTTCCTTTAAATGGTACTGGAAAGACAGCTTTCCTCCATAACCATGTTATAAGTCTGAGCTCTATAAAGGTTGTTTCAACATGCTGTTTCACAGAGCCACAGGCAGCTTTAGATTCACACTTCCTGGTAAGGCTCTAGGGGGTTCTATAGCAGTGACTGACATATCAGCTCTTCTATTTCTAGCTATTCCTGTTACATTGACATGAGTGCTGGAGGTCCTTAAAATGTAGTGTACAAGGAATAGAGCTCTAAAGGGTTAAAGCTTATCAGTATGTAATGTGAACCAGCTCCTGTATTTCAAGATCAGGAATACACCAGCCAGGAAGTTAGCATCCTGACCACTGCTGCAGCCTGTAAGAGCAGACGTGGCTAATAACTAGTAACACTTGTGTACAGATGAATGAGGTAAGATTTTCTCATAACTCTGAAGAAAAACAAATTCATAAGAGCAATGTATTTGGAAATAGTCATTATCTTCCTTTGCCTACATGTTTAAAGCCAATTCATGAAACAAGGATAGCCTTTTTAAAGGTGGCAGTAGATAGACAGTTTTCTTCCTTAAAGGGGTTGTATCATTAAATTAAATGGTCTTCAGAATAAGGGGAGAGTGAAAACAAGCAACTTTGCAATTGGATGTCATTAGCAAAGCTGTCTTGTTTTCACAGTCTCCCTTATCTTCGTTTTGTGTAAACACTGTTCCCCAGTGCCGGTCGGATTCCTCCTCCTGTCCAGTCATTGGCTGACGGCTCTACTAATTTACATTCTGTCTGGTTCTGGTCGTATTCACGGGAGCGCGCATTCCTGCCTCTCTCACTCAGAATAAGGGGCCGGCAACATTTCACTCTGCACTTCCGGAGCTGCACAGTAACACTGCAGCTGCTTCTACAATCAGAAAACAGCAGAATTGTGCTCGGTGCCTAATGCTGCTGCGTGTAAACATAGAAAGGAGACAGATCTGTGCTGCTCTGGATGAGTTCATAGAAGACTGGATTCAACTGTAACAAACCTCTAGCTGTGAGAGGAGAAGAGATCTGTGCTCTGAGTTCATAGAAGACTGTCTAGACTGAATGCAGGGCTGTGCTATGTAAACATACAGCTCTTACAAAATAAGACTGCATTGGGTGAGGAACGACACAGTGACATTTGGACTCAGACAGAGAGGGGGGATGTGCTATCCCCTCCCACTGATCTCAAACAAAGACACTGACTCGGGAGCGAGCACGAACAGTGAAGGGGGGGATGATGTCATCCCCCTTTAGTTAAGAAACACCAAGCTGGGAGGGGAAGAAACGCCCCTGGATTTGAAGAGCTGAGAAACTGAAAGTACAAGGAAACAGACGAAATGATGAAGCAATAAGTCCCCTTTAAGGAAAGCTAATTTACATGCAACATACTGGTTAGATCTTACTAACGACTGCCAAATATTAACATAGTTAATATTGTTCATGGAAATTTCAAACACTAAAGTCATTAGGAGCAATAAATTGTACAGTCTGATGTCTGCGGTCACCTTCATGTGAAAGCAAACAACTTTATAGCAGTGTTGATGTGTGAAAGGACTCTTCATAGAGAACCTGCAACATCCCCGGACAGGTCTATTTTAGTAAATTCTTGTGTTTCCTGTGGAATAACAATATCACTTATAGCTCTGTCTTGGGATGTTCCTCTGCTACTCCTGCTTAAAAATGTATTACTGAATCAGTCAGATGGGTGTGACTATTCCAGTTTTAAAGGGGGCGTGCCCCTGCACACAATGACAGTCTGCACTGATTGGACTGTGCAAGGACACACCCCCCAATTGGTAACACCCAGCTGACAGACTGTCAATAAATTTCTAAGGCCTCGTTCACACGGCTTATTTGTCCGCAGATTGGCGCCGTACTCCGCGCCGGATTTGTGCTGCAGTACGGCGCCAATCCGCGGCAGCAATTACGGTAATCCACTGCTCTCATAGAGAACAGTGGATTCCGTCTCTCCTCCCCGCTCGGCGAATCCGAGAAAGTGACATGCACATTATTTACGGCGCGGACGCGCCGTAGATAATGACAGTCTATGGGGCCGGGGAGCGGCGCCCCCGCCGCGCTCCGGCCCCGCCCCCATCCCGCCCCTTATTCACGCCGGATTTGTGAGCGCAATTCGGCTCACAAATCCGCCGTGAATAAGCCGTGTGAACACGGCCTAAGAGGAATAACAAAAGAATCACACAACATAGAGATCTACGGAAAGACGTTCCAGAATTGTTATTTCATGGGAAATACTAGTATTTGCTGAAACCGACAGCTCAGGAATCTCCATGGGTCCTATTTAAAGGGGTTGTCTCGCTACATTGATTCCTCTCACCTCTGTCCTGTTTTCTTGTTTTTTTATTTTGAAGTCAGGGGCGTGTTTACTGGCTTCTACTAGGCTGCAGTAGAAGCCAGGTCTGTAGCTATAGCAACCAATGCTGGCAGCCTATCATGAGAGATTGAACAGGTCTGTAGCTATAGCGAACAGTGCTGGCAGCCTATCATGAGAGATCAAACAGGTCTGTAGCTATAGCAACCAGTGCTGGAAGCCTATCATGAGAGAGAGTAAACATGTCTGTAGCGATAGCAACCAGTGCTGGCAGCCTATCAGGAGAGATAAAACAGGTCTTTAGCTATAGCAACCAGTGCTGGCAGCCTATCTTTAGAGATTGAACAGGTCTGTAGCTATAGCAACCAGTGCTGGCAGCCTATCAGGAGAGATCGAACAGGTCTGTAGCTATAGCGACCTCTGCTGGCAGCCTATCAGGAGAGATGGAGCAGGTCTGTAGCTATAGCAACCAGTGCTGGCAGTCTATCAGGAGAGATCAAACAGGTCTGTAGCTATAGTAACCAGTGCTGGCAACCTATCTTGAGAGATAGAACAGGTCTGTAGCTACAGTAACCAGTGCTGGCAGCCTATCATGAGAGATAGAACAGGTCTGTATCTATAGCAACCAGTGCTGGCAGCCTATCTTGAGAGATCAAACAGGTCTGTAGCTATAGCAACCAGCGCTGGCAGCCTATGAGGAGAGATCAAACCGGTCTGTAGCTATAGCAATCAGTGCTGGCAGCCTATCAGGAGAGCTTGAACAGGTCTGTAGCTATAGCAACCAGCGCTGGCAGCCTATCAGGAGAGATTGAGCAGGTCTGTAGCTATAGTGACCTGAGGAGCTGATGCAGCCCATACAAGAGGGGATATCTAGGAATAGGTAGGACACTGTTAATGGACACATATTACAAAGTGATTTGTTTTTCCAAGATCTTTCTCATAAAAAGCAGCAATCCCTGTAGTGAGACAACCCCTTTAAGGAAACTCAATAGGTATACCTTAAATCCTACAGCTAAAACCTGGCCATTGCCGTCTATTGCACTAACTATCTCAGCTCTGCTACATCCCTTTGTGCCTTCGTCATTCTTAATGTAACATGATGTACTTATGTTGTGGTCACCTTCACTGCTGATATCTCAGGGTTTGTATTCTGTGGTTTCCAAGTCAAGCACAATGTGTTAATTCACCCCAGAGATAATGTTGGTTGAACACTAAATTGATCCAAAACAGTTTTAAGGTATTTTGCAGATCAGTAACCACAGTCTGACCAACCACGACTAACAATATATTTTTCTTAAACTGCCATTAATGTGAATCAATAGAAAGGTTTAAGTTGCAGGACAAGACCCTTTGTTAATGAATCCCGCCACCCATCAGCCGAACAGAGGGCTCCATTTCCACCTTGCTCCTTTTATCTTCTTGTCCAATTTTGATCTTAAAACCTCCCATTTGCACCATTCAATTACAAAGGAACGAATCCATTTAATTCATGGAAACTTTTCCTGCCAAAAGACTAATTAAAATTTTATGGCGAAAGAAACCACAATTTTGTATCGGAGCTTGTCTAATGGGTAGAGGTGTGCGAATATACAGAAGACAGAATGTGGCATAAACAAGCCAAAGTGAAGCCTCAAGGCTCTCAAACCAGTTGTGTACCGGAAGGCCATCAGTGTAACGTGATCGTTGGATCATTAGAAGCCATTCTGTAAATACTTAGGGAGACCTGTATGAAGGAAGGTGCGTTGAAGTGAATTGTCGAGTCTCATTTTCAGTGTATAATGCGCCTGAATGTATGAAAGTGGTTTTTGTGTACTCATAAATGGAGTCTAAAGTTCTCCGCTCCTCCCCTGTGTGTTTGGTGCATTATGGAACTTAGGCGCATTAGTAATGCCCTAAACATGTAGAAAGGCTATAGATAGGCCTGAAATAATAGAAAAGTCATTAGAATAGCATGTCAGTGATAGAAACTATGAATCTGCTCCAGCTTGGAGGACCACAGATCCCAGCAATACCTGTGCTGTTCCGGCTCTTGCTGTATGTAGAATAAAGGGTGAGAGCAGTAAAAATAAGTTTCAAATTTAATGTAGAAAAAATAAAAAATTTAAAGATCTGAACAACATCATCAGTGGTTATTTAATGTAAAATTAGTTTTAGATTCTATTAATTTAAAATACATTTTATAGGAGATATTTTTATATTTTTGCGATATTATACATTTTTATATTCATTTTATATGATAACATTTTTTATTAAATTTAAATAGTTTAATTTTCTATAGTTTGATAATTATAATAAATCACTTTTTATTATTGTACTGGTGGAAGTTGAGAAATATTGGAAATTTTTGCCCCTTACAGCAAATCTAGCTCCACTCCGACTCCTCAGGCTCAGGCAGAGCAAGTTGAGATAGTTCTGCCTGTCCGAGCAGTAATGCGCCTAGTTTTGCCGAACCACATTTAAATGTGTCTAATATTACGTGTGTGGTGCGACGCCCCCAGAACACCCCCTCATGTTAGGTGCATTAGAAAGTGTTGAGACTTATGAACAATGCACCTGACACATTCATTAGGTGCATTAGACATCTCAGGCGCTCACTTTGGTGCATTGTACGCCGGAAAAAGAGTGGAAAACCCTTTCATACATGTCGCCCTTAGTATAAGTCAAATCTTCTATGCGCCTTAAATGTTACATTTTATTGTATCAGGTCACTAAATGAAGAATTGTGGTAGAGAATTAAAATTAATTAGTCAAGGAGTAAAACTGACATGTGCTAGGGATTGGTTTTCTCCTTTTCTTTTTCATTCACAAGTAGTATTACACTTCAGATTCAGATTAAAACTCCACACACCTGTATGGTGCTCTCCCCAAGGAGAGATATTGCCCTTTCTGAGACTCTCATTCTCTCACTTATCGTTATGCTCTGCAGTGATGAAGGGACAAACCCATAAACAGCTGTCTGTAGATGGGTGATACTGGCTTGGCTATTATCTTGCTTCTTAAAGATTCAGTGAATCAGAAGCAAATTGAGGATTTGTTACATCCAATAGAGGGTGCTTGAGCTTTTAGCTCTTTTCCCATAATGCTTCGTAATATGCCGATGCTTGGTGAGGTTCAAAAAGGTCATTTCAAATCCCCACACACCTATATGGTGTTCTCCCCAAGGAGAGATATTTCCCTTTCTGAACTTCAAATTCAGGTCAAAGTCAACCTGACCCAAAGCTAAAAGAAATCACGAAAAAAAAATCCACCATAACTCTACGTAAGAGAAAGGACTGAGATATTTCCCTTTCTGAGCCACCCATTGCCTCCCACCCAGCCAACCATTCCTCTGCTTGCACTGTGAGGGGCAAAACCCTGAAACGTGTGGTGAGGGTGATACTGGTTGGCTAAATCCCTTTTGCTTCTTAAAAAATTCAGTGAGTCAGAAGAAAAATTGAGGCTTTGTTACATCAATAGAGGGTGCTTGACTTTTACTCTGTTCCCATAATCCCTTTTGTATGCAATGCAGGGGAGGGAAAAAAGGGCAATCTTAAAATCCACACACATAGGTCTCTCCCAAAGGAAAGATATTCCCCTTCCTGAACTTCAAATTCAGGTCAAAGTCAACTTGACCCAAAGCTAAAAGAAATCACAAAAAAAAAATCCACCATAACTCTACGTAAGAGAAAGGACTGAGCGTTTTGTTTGGTTGACACGTTCGCTTTTTCCTCCTCACCTTCCCAAGACCCAAAAAATTTTTTTACATTTTCCATCTACAAGATCTAGGGGGTTTTATTTTACGGACAAGATGTACTTTTTAATGGGTCTACCGCCCAAAGATTTACGGGGAACCGCAAAAAATTCTAATTGGGGCAAAAAAGTACTTGTGCCCTGTTTGCAGGAATTTTAAACCATTCACTCGCCAATATGAATGATTGTTCTCGTATACGAAAGGGTTGAACAATTCAACAAACCAAATAGTAGGTTTGGGGTTGTTTTTTTGGGTTTTGGGGGGTTTTGCAGGGGGTTTTTGTAAAAAATTTTCAACATTTTGCTTTGGACCCGGCCACTCGGCGTAGAGGGTTTAATTTGCTGGTAGCCAAAGTGCAGGAGGGGGGGCACCAGAAACAGAAATAAAATTTTCATGCGTCATAAAATGTCCCTCCCCGGTCTTGGGGGGAAGTGCAAAAAAGAAAATTGCCTCAGACCGTGGCGCGCGGCGAAAATTCAAAAATAAAAAAGTTTGGATAATTTTACGGTACTAAACATAAACAGTTTGAAAAAGGGGCAAACTAACTCCAAATCACTGCATGCACCTCACAATACAGTAAGAGCATACAGGTATGTTCGCACGTACTGTAGAAGGCGCCAAACCACCAATCACTGCATGCACCTCCTAATAATGAAGAGCATACAGGACTGTAAACCGACGAAACTGAAGGAAGGCCATAGACCCACCAATCACTGCTTCCCCTCACTAATACATGTAAAAAACATGGTCATTAGTACTGCACTGTACGTGAGGGCCATAGACCACCAATCACTGCATGCACCTCACAAAAATGAAAAGGGGCAGTACAGAATAAAAACCCCCACTGTACGAGAGAGGCGCTATAGACCCCCAATCCTGCATCACCTCACTAATACTTTAAAAGCAGACAAATTAATCCCGCACTGTACTTAAAGGGCTATAAACCCCCAAATCACTGCAGAAACTCATAATACATTAAGAGCAGAAAGGGCATGTAAAAATGTACGTACGAGAGGGCGCCAAAGACCACCAATCACTACTGCCCCTCACTAAACATTAAACAGTACAGGCGGGTAAAAAAACCGCACTATAGTGGGAAGGCACTATAGACACCAATCACTGCATGCACCTCAAAAACTGTAAGAGCATACAGGACATGTATACCACCTGTCAAAGGAGGTGCGATAGACCACCTTTCACTGCTGCACCTCACTAAAAAATTAAGAGCGTCGGGGACATGCAGAACTGCACTGAGTTAAGGGGCCCTATAGACCACCAATCACGCATGCACCCACTAATACATGTAAGAGCATTACAAAACAGTAGTACCGCACTGAGTAGAGAGGCGTATAGACCCCCCAATCATGCATGACCTCACAAAATAATGTAAGAGCATACAGGACTTTGGAGTACCGCACTGCTGTAGAGAGGCGCTAAGACCCCCAATCACTGCAGGACCTCACTAATCAGTAAAGCATACAGGACATGTAGTACCGCACTGTACTGTAGAAGGTGCTATAGCCACCAATCACTGCATGCATCACAATAAGAAAACAAAAGGGGGACATGTAGTACCGACGATGTAGAGAGGCGAAAAGACCCCCAATAAACGCAGCACCCAAATTTTTAAAGGCAGTACGGACAGCAAACTGCACTGTAGTAGAGAAGCCTACTATACCGCCAACACTACACGCTTTAGCAAAATAAAGGGGTTTTACAAGTAAAATTTTTATATAATTGGTTGAATTCCCATCGTCACCTGAGGCCCGACGGCAGTGTCTGTGACATTTACTTACCCATACTCAACTACAAGTCCATAAAAAACAATTGCATTTTAAAAAAGTTTATCCCGAGGCCCCCTTAACTTGGGGCACTGAAATACAGTTACTCTGTTAAATCAATTGATCCTGTTGCTCTACATTTCGACTGCCATTAGTTTCTGCTCCCATCGATTGCAGCCCCCAAAATGCTAAAAATGTGTCACTTGATAAAAAGTTTGCAATTCTAAATAAACTAAATAAACAGCCAATTTATGTCAGCAAATGCGTTACCACACGCTCGGAACTTTTAACTTTTTGGGGATAGTGTAATTCAGCAAAATTTTCTCATGCATATAGGGGTCCTGTGCTGTTTATAGACCAAAGGAAGCTGGAAATGACAAAGTAATTAGTAAAAGTACATCAAATGATTAATCTTTTAAGAAATCAATTTTTGACTGCTTTGTACAGACTGATTCTTATAAATAGGAACGACGTACAGAACAACATGAAAGAGACAAGAAAGAACAAAATTGCTTTATTTTCTTGGTGAGCAAAACGTCCGTTGCCCGGGTCGGGGCACTTTATTAGCTGCAAGTGATATTATTTGTAGATACATATCCCAGATCCTATTGAAACGCGGTGTAAGCAGCCAAAATGTGTAATGGAATAATGTGGCTCATTAAATTGCCACTTGTGATAATAGAAACAAATTTAACTGCAATTAACTTAAAATTTATATATTCAAGGTCTACTCGAAAAGCTTGGAGAGTAATTTTGATGCCATTTTTTTTTGGGAAATCAAGAAAGGTAAAGAGTCTACAGGATTAAGTCTAGCGCGCACCACCTTGGGCCCTGGAAGTTTTCGCATTGCAGGTCCGATAAGTGAATTAAGCTAAACTTTGTTGTTTATGAAGCTATAACTGATCTGAATACTAGTGGCAAACTAGGGTGCCTGGGGCCCACCAGTGGAGTTGATTCCAAAGGTCCAGCAGTGGAGATGATTCCTAGGCCCCACCAGTGGAGTTTATTCCGAGGGTACAGCGTGGAAGGGGCCCAGGCCCCCCCCATGGAGTTGATTCTAGGTCTACATGTAGATGATCCTGGCCCCCCCTTTGGGGTTAATTCTCAGTGTTTAGCAGTGGAGATGATTCATAGGGCCCACCTGGGGTTTATTTTTGAATTAACAGTGGAGATATTTCCCACGGCCACCAATGGAGTTGATTCCGAGGTTCCAGCAGTGGAGATGATTCCTGGGGCCCACCAGTGGAGTTTATTCCGAGGGTTCAGCAGTGGAGATGACTTCTAGGCCCATCCAGTGGAGTTTTTTGTGAGGGTCCAGCAGTGGAGATATTTCTGGGGGCCCCCCATGGAGTTGATTTGAGGGGTTTTGCAGTGGGGATGATTCATAGGGGCCCACCAGTGATTATTCCGAAGGCTACAGTGAAAAGATTCCAGGGCCCACCATGGGGTTGATTCGAGGTCCAAAAGTGGGATATTCCTAGGCCCCACCAGTGGAGTTGATTCTGAGGGTCCAGCAGTGGAGATGATTCCTAGGCCCCACCAGTGGAGTTGATTCTGAGGGCCCCCACTGGAAATGATTTTCCCAGGGCCACCATGGAGTTGATTTCCGGGGTCAAACATGGAGATACCAGGGGGACCAATGGAGTTAAAGGGGTCCAGCATTGTGATAACTTCAGGGGCCCCCCCATGGAGTTTATTTTTAGGTCCAGCATGTAGATGACTCCTAGGTCCCCCAGGGGGTTGATTCTGGGGCCAGATGGGAATGATTTCCCAGGGTCCCCATGGAGTGTTTCCTAGGGGCCCCCAAAGAGTTGATCCAAGGGGTCACATGGGAGATTCCTAGGGGGCCCCAGGGAGTTGGGGCCACTCTACGCCACTGAACAACTACCATGCCTTGAAAGGAACAGTATGAACGGGGCTGCACAAAGTCTGGGGTCTTTTAGACCAAACCCGGCTCACTCGACGCACTCCCAAAATTTTGGTCATTAAAAGCGCCCCCAGCACTTTGTAAAACACCTGAGATCAGGGGTGCTGGGTTCCACATTATGACTTTTGAAAGGGGAAAAATCCGGGATTACGCTGAACAAGTAGAGCACTATAAAAGGGTGTATCTGAGCCAGAATGTCGCTTATAGCAGAAAGTGCTAAATATAGACCCCGTAGAACAGGGTTTTAGATTCGCCCCATTCTAGCAAATGGGTGCAAAAAAAAAATGGCGCCTGGAAATCAAAAATCATGCATGTCACCTTTGGTTTCTGCCTTTCTTTGCCTTTCTCCCTAAAAAAACAGCTCCCAGCCTACCATGCCCAGGGGCCAACCATGTCCAGGGACCCACCACCAATCCTGCAAAATACTAATCTTGGACAACTCTTCTAATAAGTAGAAATAGCGCAAACAGGCTCTAGGGAAGAGTACAAGGTCACCGGTGCCACCTGTTTGGAAGTTCACCCCTTGCAGCCACATCCAACCCATAGAAGAGCCATGAAACATGGGTGAGAATTTTAAGTCAGATCAGAAACTTCTCTGTAAGGCAAAGTCTACCATCTGCAGACAGCTGTTTAGGGGTGGTCACCATAGTTGGCACCATAGATGTTGCTCTCTTCCCTAAAGCCTATTTTCATATTCTCCAGGGTGCACTGCACTTTAAGTCTCTCTAGAGCTTTAAGATGCTCTAGTTAAGATAAACATTAGTCCTTTAGAACTACACTAAAGGCCTCTCATCCAAATAGCCAGAACCATGCACTGACAAGGGGCAAACACCCTGAAAGAGCCATCTACAGGACTTTGCTTTATGGAGGAGTTATTAGCTTGGCTTCAAATCCCCAGTCATGTTTCAAAGCTCTTTAATGTGCCAGATGTGGCTATAAGGGATGCTACTTCCGAAGGGACGGTATCAGAAACCATGCACTTTTACCCTTGAACCTATTTGCATATTTCCCAAGAGGCATTGTATGGCTTATAAGTCTCCTCATGGAGAAATTTTACCCCCGTAGAGCTTGTAGTCTGCACTGAATGAATTTTCAGCCACCGGCATTCCTAAAAACTTGAAACATGCACAGTCTTCCGCCTGGTTTTTAAATGGTTATGGGGAACGGGCGAATCTGCAAAACACGCACAGAGCCGTCCCCCAAAACCACTGACAAGACAATAAAATACTGGCTGGATTCTTAAACAGAATCCGACCAGCATTTTTCATATGCTGTCTGGACATACCTTCATTTTCTTTGGTTCTTCCAGCAATGTCTATAATATGTTCCTGAATTATAGGTAAATGTAGCCATAGATCACTTTTACCCAACAGAGGCCAAAAGTGTGTCATTTTGTCCATATGTGAGGCTTATCATTTTTTTACTGAGATTTCTAAGAGAGACAACTAGTAAAAACCATACAATGCTCATATATGCTTTTTTAGCATCAGCGCCAATATAATTGGCATGTGTTGTTGGGCTGCATCATAGGTAAATATTGGGAAATGCTACCTGCTTAAATATCCAAGATCCAGTGTGATAAGAGTTTTTAACAATCAATCAGTCCAAGGAGGTGGACTTAAGTTAAGTGAGTATTCCCATCTTAGACATCGTTAGGAAATGCCATAGATGTCTGATAGGTTTGGATCCTAACTCTAGGACCCACATCTATTTGAAGAATGGGTCCCTTAACCCTTCTATACAGAAAAAAGAGGAAGCTGCCACTTTCCATTCTCTTCTATTGGAGTTCCAAGTACCACCGAATCAGTGTGGTCACCTCTCTGTTCTGCCAAAATTACACGGTTCCATTCTTGAGATAGGTACAGGTTCTAGAGGTTTTGGAGGGACCTCCGCCAAAACACTGACTGCCTATGCAGAGTGCATTGTGCTCTATTCCTACACCCAAACAACAGCCCATATTGACCCATATTGACCACTTCGATGCCTAATTTTGCTGTATCCAATTGTTTATTCTTCTATACTGTGTAGCTTTTATTCCCAAATACATTACTATGTAACAAGCATGAATAAGGTTTGTTACATAATGCATCATACCCCCATACGTATTATCTGGAATGATTGATGTTATAAAATTTTATATGAAATTACAATTTTTCTTAATTTTTTTCTGAGTGTGTAGTTCTTCATATATTTTTATTTCCCCATCAGAATAGGGGGTTTTTTTTTTTTTTTGGGGGAGGGAAATTTTCGAGTAGGTGCCAGCCCCAAAGGGGGTAGGAACCCCTTTTTTTAAAATTGTATTCCTTTCAAATCTACAGTAGGGAAAAAGCCTTTTTTAATTTTTCCCTACTTAATTGGGGGTATGGGGAAAAAATCTATTTTTGGAAAAGGGTTGCTTTGTTGTCTTGGACACTATATGTACAAATAAAAACAAATCATTACGATCTCACACACTTCCCCGAGACCTGGAGCATGTAAGCCCAGTCCAGGTCCCCTGGTGTGCTGTGCATAGTGTGATGTTGATGACTCCACATTCATTTTGACTGTCATGAGTAGATTATTACACCTTTTTATTTGCAAGTACATCTTGCGTTGCTGCTTTATGTTTTGTTAATTTTAACGCTAAATTTGGTGTTGGTTGTTACAGAAACTCAGCCAAACCAGATGGCTATAGGAAAATAGCTAAAAAATTCCCAATTTTCAATTTTGGACCCCAAATACATAGAGCAATCTAAAACCTAACTTTTATCGATCAATTCAAATCATGAATGTCGAACAAACACCTCAAAAAATTTAACCCTGAACTTCCAAAAAAATAAATGAGCTTCCTTGGCCCGGGGAAACCCTTTACCCCTAGAGCAAAATAAAAGGCAGCCCCCAGGTTAAAAACCCAGGTAGGGATGTAGGTTTGTTTTTTAAGGGTTGAATTTTTTAGGGCAAGTCAGAACGGGTTTATTTTGTATTAAATGCCCAACAACAGCACAAAAGCTTTTTTTTTTTTTTTTCGGGATAGTGGGGGAAAAAGGGGGTTTTTTTTTTTGGGGTTTTGCTGCCTGTGCCTTTTTTAAAAAAGGATTTCACCTCATTTTAAACCTATGTGCTGCTGTGGCATGCGGAAACCCTTGTCTTTTTCCACGGGTACATCTGCTATGGAACATGGATCTAAAAGGGTTCCGGCATCCCCAAAAAAAATTCTGTTTGTAACTAGGGGGACAGATGAAAGTCAAAAAACCCGGTTGTAAGTCGGGGACCTTTGCTAATTTCAATTTGGGAGGTTAGACAAAACACATTTGAACCTAATAGCAGTTTACCTATTCCTTGACAGTCAAACCCCCTTTTCCCTGAAAATTTGTCGGGTTTTCGTCAAGAAACTATAATGTTTTACATGCCTCTATATAGACCAATTAACCACAGTTTGTATTAGATCAGTTACTGTAGTTACTGTAGTTACCCACTGGACTCCTAAATCCAAAAGGAGCAGGAATTTTTTTCCCACAATACGATAAATCAATTTACTCAATTCCATCTGCTCCATAGAATGATGTGGATGGATCAACATAACCGATGCCCTATAATTAAGATGGAAAAAAAAAGTGAGAGGGAAAAGGGGGGGGAAAAAAAACACGAAAAAAATGCAACCCCAAAAAAATGCTGATTAGGTTGAAAATTCCAATCTAAAGTTTGGGAAAATTTCACTCAGGACACAAACTGCCGCTCTTAAAAAATAGTGTCGTTTGGGGGTTTGGCTTGAAAACCCTTTTAAAAAAAAATTTTTATTTTTGAACCCTAAGTTATGGGTTTTTGATTTTTTTGGGATTGGTTTTAAATTATTTTGGGCCAGAGATTTTTGGGGCCCTTAAAAATGGTTTTTCCCCTATCAATGCCCCTTTAGTTCTTTTCCCCAAGTCCAATTCTTGGGGGAACGTAAGTTTCTTTAAAGAATCACAGTGTAAACACTCAAAAGTGTAAATTTGTCTGTGTTAAAATAAATAAACCCCTTTTTTGTATTAAAAAGTCAAATGTTTAAATGTTTCCCTTTAATGGAGTCCTGTTTTTATTTTGACACAGGGGTTTCCGAACTTAGTTTTCAATTTTTTTCTACCCTTTGTCATCATTTAAATCAGGGGTTTAAGGCCCCGTTCAAGGGTTTTAGAGGGTTAATGAGTCAAATGTTGATGACATTCCCACTGCAGACTAACCCTTTTGGACTATTCACTTTCCAGGTACTTCACAATTTTCACCCAACTTTTTTTGTATCCCAAAAATAAAGTTTGAAAGGTTGGGCTACATTCTTCTATTTTCTAAAATACTGGGCCTTTGTTTAATAACTTTAAAATAATTTTCAGACAGGACATCGGACCAGAAGTTAGGCAACAATGGGGGCTTCATGTCGCAGGACCAGCAAGTTAGCCTCCTAAAACACCTAAGTTAGGGTTATAGTTACTTTTAATTTTCTGGCAATTTTTACCAAAAATCAATGCAGACGACCTGAACTAAAGCACTTGGGGAGATATGTATGATCAGGTTTTTCACTCTTTTCTGGCGTAAAATGCGCCAAAGTGAGCGGCTACGATGTCTAATGCGCCAAACAGGAGCAGGCTACGATGTCTAATGCACCTAATGAATGTGTTGGGCGCATTGTTCGTAAGACTCTACACTATTTAATACACCTAACATGAGGGGGCGTTCTGGGGGTGTTCTAGGGGCATCGCACCACACTCGTAATATTAGACACATATATGGATGTGGTTTTGCCAAACTAGGCGCATTACTGCTCGGACAGGCAGAGCTATCTCAATGTGATCTGCCTGAGCCTGAGGAGTCGCAGTGGAGCTAGATTTGCTGTAAGGGGCAAAAATGTCCAATATTTTTCAACTTCCACCAGTACAATAATAAAAAGTCATTTATTATAATTATCAAACTATAGAAAATTAAATTATTTAAATGTAATAAAAATGTTATCATATAAAATGAATATAAAATATATAATATCCCCAAAATATTAAAATATCTCCTATAAAATTTATTTAAATTTAATAGAATCTAGAACTAATTTTACATGAAATAACCCACTGATGATGTTGTTAAGATTTTTAAATTTGTAATTTTTACTACATTAAATTTGAAATTTATTTTTGCTCTCGCCCTTTATTCTACATACAGCAAGAGCCAGCACAGCACAGGTCTTGCTGGGACCTGTGGTCCACCAAGCAGGATCAGTCCCATAGTATCTATCATTGACATGCTATTCTAATGACTTCTCTTATTTCCAGCCTATCTATGGCCTTTATACATGTTTGGGGCATTACTTATGCGCCTGCATTCAATAATGCGCCAAACACACAGGCGAGGGACGGGGAACTTTAGACTCCATTTATGAACACACAAAAACCACTTTTTTTTTATACATTCAGGCACATTATACAGTGAAAAACAGATGAGAAAATGCACTTCAATCCGCCTAATTCCATACATGTCTGTCTAGGTTTCAGGTCGAATCAAATTTTCACTCAAATCCAAAGAACAACACCAGTCACCTCTGTAGGATTGATTAAATCACTGAAGCGTCAAAATTAGCTAAATAAAAAAAAAAAAACACAAAAAGTTAAAAAATTTAAATTTACGTCCGTCTGGTATGTAGACCATGATCTGAGCATATAGATGAGGTGGCAGGAGTGATATCACACCAGGTTGTAAGACCCAGACATGGCATGTTAAAGGGACTGGGCGTATTTGGATCAAGCTTGACGAGACTTCAATTTCTTTAGTTATATTGCCTGTGACCTATGAATAAAGGGTAATTCCACCATAGACATTGATAGATATTGATGCCATCAGTCTTATTGGTGCAGGTCCAAGGTAGCGATGGGCGAATTGATTCTAACGAAGTGGAATTTATTTAGAATTTCAGGAAAACTTTGATTCTAAACGAAGTCGAAGTTTGGGGGACTTCGGGTGAACGAAGTGCGCTTTTGATTGATAAAATGGCTGCGAGCACATGGCGCTACATGGGGCAAAGCACTCTGGGAGGAAGAAGGGCATAGCCTGCATGAAATGTGCAGAGATGAAGCCAATCAGAGACCGGCGGGATTCTGTGACGTCACCGCACTATATAAGTCCGGGCGCGACGCTGGGAGCTCATACCGCTCTCATTGTACTGATCAGGGAAGGTGCTGCCACTGCTGCTCTTGGTATCTCATACTAAAGAACTAACTTTTGGTTGGAATTCAACTGACACTGGAATGGAATGGCTGTCAGACATGTAGAGAGGCTGGTTTGTAGAAAACTGTGCAGTGATCTCTTAATTTTTTCCAGAGCTGTATATTGGTCATCACAAAAAAATACATTAATGATGACACCAAAATATAACAATTAAAAATAACAACTTTATTGCAAAATCATATATATAAATATGCATCCAAAATACGATATCTAATAACTAAGGAAAACAATTTCATTAAAAATTAAAAATCATAAAAGTATTTTTTACTATTTTCTCTGATTTTATTAAAAAATCTAATATAAAAATTGTATAAAAATAAAGCTTTATATAAAGTATCAGAAAAAAGGGGAAAAATGTAGTAGAATAATGTGCGATGAAAGCGTTATATTGATCAAACCCGCATGGTACTAAGGAAAAGGAAAATGTAAGAGTAAAGAGGGGGGGTTGGTTTTCTCTCCACCTTGAGTGCGATTTACCCTAGAGACAGCCCTGTGCCTACACTTACCTCTTCCAGTTCTTCGTGAAGTGTGCGAGGTTGTAATTAGTTGTTTTTATTCGGGAAACATATTCACTTGATATGATTGCTAGTAAATATTTCCAGAGGAAAGACGTGATTGTCATCAAAGATTGCTAGAAACTGAAAACATTGTCAGCTGCAAAAGAAATGATTACATGGATTATAAAATGTGTAATGAGCACTGGTTATTATACAGCTGTAATGAAGCAGGCAAAACTAAACATGCAGAGGATCAGTATGCTGCCTAATGTTAAAGGGGTTTTGCCACAAAGTAAAATTGACTTGTGAAGTTTGTAAATTAAATAATAAACATTTTCACCATTCATTATTTTTAAAATTCTGGCACC
>JAODAL010024314.1:0-60808 GCA_025379985.1 Phyllomedusa bahiana | reverse complement strand
ATTTTGTAAAGGGAGGTACAGTAAAACTTGACCAGATGTAGGTTATTCGAGGACATGGATTATGGAGCCCTTACAAGAACAAAGTACAGAGCCCATTTCCTCCACACTTTGAGTAAAAGAGAAAAAAATGCCAAGATAAAGGGCCCGGGGTGTAAAAGGACTTAACCCCCAGTTTTTCCCAAGTGAAGCTAAATTTGGTCCACACTCTTTGGGGGGCAAGCGCTACCCGGTATTGATGTGTAGGGGAAGGGGCTGGATTTTCTCACACTTCCGCTTCCGCACTCTCTTCAGCACAAGTTTTCTTTGGGCCGCGCATCGGGGCTTTTTTAAAAAATGCGTGTTAATAGATGCGGAAGCCCGCCTGGGCTCTCCCGCCCCCCACGTAAACCGGCCCTGGGTCATGCTGGGCCCCCGGGACGGGTATAGCAATTCCAGTAAAACAAAAAAGGGGGTTGAAAAACCCCTTTTTTCCCGGGCACAAATTAAATGTGGGGTCATGCAGGTTTGGGGCCATTGCTGGGCCCAACAGGTATATTCAATGTCCAGTGAAATAAAATGGGGGTTGAAAGACCCTTTTTTTCCGGCATTTTTTTAAATTGGGGTTATGCAGTTTGGGGCTCAGCTGTGGCCCAGGACAGGTTAGTCAATGTCCATGAAATAAAATGGGGGTTTGAAAGACCCCTTTTTTCCGGCATTTTTTAAATCGGGGGGGTTAGCGGGTTTGGGGCTCATGTGTGGCCCAGGACGGTAAGCAAGGGTCCAGTTCAACAAAAATGGTGTTGAAAGACCCTTTTTTCCGGATTTTTTTTAAATGTGGGGGTCAGCGGGTTTGGGGCTCATCTGGTTCCAGGACAGGGATATTAAATGTCCATTTCAAGTAAAATGTGGTTCATTTTCAAAAACCCCTTTTGGCATTTTTTAATTTGGGGGTGATCAGGTTTAAGGGTCAGCTGGGTACAAGACAGGGATAGTAAAATGGTGTGTGATTTTTTTTTTGGGGCTTTTTAAAGCCTAAGTGTTGTCCCTAAATGTACGGGTATCCATTTGGACTGTTGTGGCTTTTTTAAATTCCAGTTTCTCCACCCTTTTTGGGGTGAAAGAATGAAGGTGTTGTTGCTTTTCCCATAGACTTTAATGGTCATGGGAGATGATGACTATCGACTTCAAAAACCCTTATCGATGGGGGCCGCTAGACTATCGATCGATGTCGATAGCCAATGTAATCGCTCAACACTAGTCATAAATACTCTACGTAATACCAATTAAAACTATGCCTTGTCCCATAAAAAATGAGGCATTACACAGCACCTACAACAGAAAAATAAAATAAAGTTTTCACTTTTAGAAAATGGCGATGCAAAGAAAACAAAAAATAAAATAACAAATTAGATACGTTGGATATCACAGAATATTGGATATTACCCTCTAAACCATCCTTTTGCTTCCTGGGGGGTTCAGCACAGCCAAACACTTTTGGGGAAAAAGGTTTAAAAGCATTCGACGAGTGAACGAGTGAGTGATGTGTCTTTTTCAAGTGTGTTTTTTGAAGTGGGGATTTCATATTGAGGGACTTTTTTTTAAAAGGTGAGAGTATTGACGATATATATATTGGGGTTTTAATTTTTTTTATATCTTTTTGGTAACATCCCATGAGTTTTTCCCTGATTGACAAGCCGTCCAGTGCACAACCGTGCAATTATGCCCCCTTAGCAACATTTGAGGGTTTCCCTATGCTGTGAAGATGTGTGCACTGCACATTTAAAAAGCCCTATCCTGGGTCTAAATGAGCAAGTGGCAACATTTAAATCCCTTTACAACTTTGGAAACGGTTTATTGCTCACTGACAATCACTCGCATGTGTGATGCGGGGATGATGGCGGCATGGAAGTACAGGAACATGAGGCAGCTGCTGGTAACAGTTAAAGAAGGGTAGAAGGAAAAATGTCAGGAGGGTAGTCTTGATCTGGTACACCCCCAAAAAATTTTTTAAGATTGGGGATAAAAAGGGGGGTATCAGCCGAAATAGATTCTGCAGCAAGACACACCCCTTCTGCCCGTAAAAAGGGGAATAGGATGCAGAGCAGGGGTAGACGGTGCTGTATTGGGGACTCCCTAATTAGGGGGACAGACAGGGGAATCTCCACAAAAAACCGGATCGCAAACAGTAAATTTTTTTACCTGGGGCCCGGGCCCACATAGCGCGGGCGGGCTGACAGATTGCGGGGGGGGTGGTGAGAAACCAGCTTCCTGGGGCAATTTGGGGACCCCAATGACAAAGTTAGAGGTAGGTGGAGTGTCCTTAAAAATGATTTCATGGACTTAGGCCAAAAGCTCAAGTCAAGGACCTCCAAGGTAATTTTTCCAGGGAGGTGGTGTAGCAATAGTTAAAAAGATCAGGGAGAAAGGAATAAAAACAGAAAAATCTCTAAATTGCATGCTAACCAATGCCAGGAGTCTGACCAACAAAATAAATGAAGTAGAATTATTAATTGCTGAAGAAAAATTGACAAGTGGGGATTACTGGAAAAATGCCTGGACGAGAGCACGATGGGCGATTAATTACAGGGTTCAGTCTATTTAAAGAGATTGTAAAGACGGAAGGGGGGAGGTGTTGTTTCTATGTAAAAACCTGTTGAAACTTTCGGGAACAAATGCGGGAAGATATAGGACAGGTAATGAAAATGTTAATCCCTTATGGGTAAATATACATGGGGGAACAATAAAAATAACCAATAGGGGGCTGCTATAGGGCCCCCCAAATATAAAAGAACCCATGGCCGCTAATCAAATGAGGGTTTCTATTATGGGCAAAATTTAACTATCCAGACTCAAATTTTGGAAACTAAACCCTCTACTCTCATAAAGGAAAAAGGTTTTTGTCAATAACTAATATAATTAAATTTGCCAATGTGCAGGAAATGACTAAGGGAAAAACCCTTCTAGACTTAAAATTCCTAATAGACCTACAGACTAACAAAGGTTCAGGTTGAGGGGCATCAGGAAATATGACCAAAATATCAATTTCATTTATCCTTCAAGAGAGTTTTTTGTCTGGGACCTCAAAACACAGAATTTTAGGAAGGTAATTTTATTTGCTTTGGGGGGCCCTTTAAACCGGATGACTGGGGGAAGGTATTTAAAAAAAGGGAGAAAAAATAATAAAAGGGGATATTTTTAAAAAACATCTTAGGGGCCCATGTGAAAGGTAAAACCTTATGGTAATAAAATAATTAGGACAGGAAGAAACCCCAAAGTGTACAACAGGAAAAAAAGAAAAAATGAAAAAAAAGATAAAGGCACAAAGCTGGGGCAGAAAAACATTTACCATAGAAAGTAAAACTACCCAAATTATTTTTTAACTATAAAAATTAAAAAAATTAAAACAAAAATGTTGGCCCCCCGAAAAAATATTGAAAGAGAGACTGTAGAGGGCGGCGAGAAAAAAGCAAACCTGCTAAACAATTTTTTCTCCACTGTATTTACCGAGGAGGATGACCTGTTGATGAGCAGAGGGATGAGGTAAACTCCAACTTTAATGTTGCTTGTCTAACCCAGGAAGAAGTGCAGCTCCGCCTTAGGAAGCTTAAAATAGACAAATCCCCAGGTCCTGATGGTATACACCCCCGTGTTCTAAGGGAGTCAAGTAATGTAATAGATAGGCCCTTATTCTTAATATTTATGGACTGTCTAATAACGGGGTGTGTCCCAAAGGACTGGCGCATAGCAAATGTGGTGCCAATATTCAAAAAGGGGTCAAAAAGTGATCCAGGAAACTATAGGCCGGTAAGCTTAAGTTCTGTTGTTGGTAAAATGTTTGAAGGTTTTCTTAAAGATGCTATCCTGGACTAACTCACTGAAATAAATGTATAACGCCGTTCCAGCATGGGTCTATGAAGGATCGGTCCTGTCAAACTAATCTCATCAGCTTCTATGAGGAAGTTAGTTCTAGACTGGATCAGGGTGAGGCACTGGATGTCATATATCTAGATTTTTCGAAAGCATTTGCTACAGTGCCATATAAAAGATTGGTAAGTAAAATGAGAATGCTTGGACTGGGGGAAAATGTGTGCAAGTGGGTAATTAACTGGCTCAGAGATAGAAAACAAAGGGTGATAATTAACGGTGCATACTCAGACTGGATCCCTGTTACTAGTGGGGTACCACAGGGCTCAGTATTAGGCCCTATCCTCTTTAACATTTTCATTAACAACCTTACACATGGATTGCACAGTAGAATATCGATCTTTGCAGATGATACTAAGCTCTGTAAAGTAATCAACACAATAGAGGATAATGTGTTATTACAAAGGGATCTGGATAAGTTGGAGGCCTGGGCAGAGAAATGGCAGATGAGGTTTAACATAGATAAATGCAAGGTTATGCACATGTGGAGGAAAAATCCATGACATGATTACATGATAAATGGAAAAATGCTGGGTCAAAGTGACTTGGAGAAGGACTTGGGAATCCTGGTGGACAGTAAACTTAATTGTAGCAGCCAGTGTCACTGGTCACTGGTTAGACCACACATGGAATATTGTGTACAGTTTTGGGCACCAGTGCACAGGAAAGACATTGTAGAGCTTGAACAGGTACAAAGGCGGGCAACAAAAATAATAAAAGGACTGGGTGGACTGCAATACCCAGAAAGATTAGCAAGATTGGGGTTATTTAGTTTAGAGAAAAGATGGCTTCGGGGGGACATGATAAATATGTTTAAATGCATATTTATCATGAAGGTCAATATAGAGATCTCTCTCAAGATTTATTTATACGCAGGACTGTATCTAGAACAAGGGGGCATCCTCTATGTCTTGAGGAACGAAAGTTTCTACATAAACATAGAAAGGGATTCTTTACTGTTAGAGCAGTGAGACTGTGGAACTCTCTGTCAGAGGAACTTGTCATGGTGAATTCAATAACAGAGTTCAAAAAGGGTTTGGATGCATTTCTGGAGTGTAATAATATAACAAGTTATAGTGTCTTGGACTCTGGAGAGGGGTCGTTGATCAAGGGATTTTTCCGATTGCCAGATTGGAGTCGGGAAGAAATTTTTTCCCTAAAATAAGGACAATTGGCTTCTACCTCATTGGGGTTTTTTGCCTTCCTCTGGATCAACACTTTAGCAACACTTTAGGAAGATAGGCTGAACTTGATGGACTTATAAACTATGTAACTATGTAACTGTCTTCCTCATTCTGCATATAACTTTCATTCCATGATGTTTGCATTCAACTGTTATTTGAGCATTTTTGCATTACTACATATTTTATTTGTACATAGTTTTATTTGTCAATTGTTACTGCTTTGTTACTTACTCTATACCATATCCATATGTGTTGTCTCACTACAAGGATTGCTTTTTATGTTAAAGATCTTGCAAAAACAAGTCACTTTGCAATATGTGTCCATTAACAGTAAACTACCAATTCCTAGATATCCCCTCTTGTATGAGCTGCATCAGCTCCACAGGTCACTATAGCTACAGACCTGTTTGATCTCTCCTGATAGGCTGCCAGTACTCATTGCTATAACTACAGACCTGGCTTCTACTGCAGCCTAGTGGAAGCCAGTAAACACGCCCCTGAATTCAAAAATGAAACCGGGAAAACAAGGCTGAGGCAAGATAAATCAATGTAGTGAGACAACCCCTTTAATAGCCCAAAAAGTTGCTACTTCTGTTTTGCCTATACTCAAATGGTGGCGTTATGACATGGAATAAATAAATATTGAAATTCACCTTTTCACCTCATTGCAGTGACAACTATTTTTTAAAAATGTATTTTGCATTTGGGAGGCTAGCCACTATAGTTAGGCACCCTTGAATTCTAATCAAAAAGGTGGGTGCAGTCCTCAAATGTACCATATTAACTGTCCTATATATCCCCACTTAATTAGTACCTGCTTTATTTAGCCAGCTGTCATTTGAATTATTAGCAAAGGCCCATATTTCGCAAAATCCAGTAGTCTGACATTGTGACGTGAGAGTGTAAAACTTCTAAAAGAGGTGTTTAATTTATAGAATTCTCTTATGTTAGAAGGATCCCTGCTACATTAAGCTGATCACAGGTTCTCTTGTGGTTTAGTTCTGCAGCAAGTGTTTAACTGCCATGCAGTGCCAGTGCAGGTAAAAAAAAAAATATTACATGGTTTCCATTGATGTAAGTGGGCTGTCTATGTTAAACAAGGCAAGCTGAGTCAACCAGACAGACAGAGGCAGCTCTGCAGCCTCTTTCTTCTATGATTGACAGATAAGGGTACTGGAATAAAGAAACATGCCCAATAGGATATTTAAAAATCATTTTTCTGAATCAGCCTGTAAAGAAACAGACCTTGGATCAATGACGTATAATATGGTAGATATGATACAATATATAGGTGATTCTATTCAAAGGAAATTTAGAAAACAAGCTTTTGCAAAAAATAAAAAATCCATTTTCAAAGTCTGAATTTTTTCTCCTTCCAAGACATACCACATAAATAGTTAAGAATTAAAATCCACCATATGTCTATTTTATGTTGGCATCATTTTTAAATATCCTTTTTTTTAAAGGATGTTATGAGGCTTACAAGTTTAGTGGCAATTTTTCACATTTAAAAAAAAATTGCAACAAACATTTTTTAAGGACTATTTCAGTTGTGACAGGGTTTTTAGGGTCCTGAGTGATAAACATAACAATAAATCACCCTATTTGAAAAAAAAAACTGCACTTCCTAAAGTATTCAAAAAAGTATTAGGAAACTTAGTTAAACCTTTAGGTGTTCTACGAACGAAAACACAGCTTAAAAGATCTAATTTTGTAAACTATACCACTCATGGCATATATCTAAGGGTGCAGTGTGTATATCGACCCCGCAGGGGTCAGTTTTTTTGGCTTTAGGCTGTGAAAAAGAAAAATTAAATGTTTTTCTGCTAATATGGATTTTTTTTTTAAACGTAAGCGTACATAATTCTTACATATATGTAAGTAGAAACACCAATTGCTAGTATGGAATTTAACGTTAATGTTTTTAATTTTCACAAGGAATGCTGAAGAAGAACTTCCCCAAAATTTGTTACACAATTTACTCCAAGTATGACAATAACCCATGTGTAGGTGTAAACTGTTCGGATAAATGGAAGAGCTCAGAAGGACAGAAATATTGTATGGCCTTTGGAGCACAGATTTTGCTGAATGGTTGTTGAGTGTCATATTGTATTTGCATAGCCCCCAAAGGAACTTCAAGACGTGACCTCATTTTGGAAACCACATCCCTCAGGGAATTCATCTAGTGTTAACTTTACAATGTAGATCAGTACAATTATGAAAATACTAAGGGTGACATGTATGAATGCAGGCGTGTCAAAGTGAATTGTCGAGTCTCGTTTTCAGAGTATAATGTATGAAAGTGTTTTTTGTGTGCTCATAAATGGTGTGTAAAGTTCGACGCGCCTCGTCTATGTGTTAGTAGAAGCTAGAAGAAAAATGCGGTTCCCGGCGCTCATCTATTCAAACCTGCAAGAGGCACAAACTATTAAAAGTAAAGGTTTTTAGTCAGAGTAAAAACTCATGAAAAAGGCTGTAAAACCTAATAAAAACATAAGTACATAAAATCACTAACGACGCGTTTCTCGCCGAAACCGGCGCTACCTCAGGAATTGTGATTAGGCCATTAGGTTTTATAGCCTTTTTCATGAGTTTTTACTCTGATTAAAAACCTTTACTTTTAATACTTTGTGCCTCTTGGAGGTTTGAATAGATGAGCACCGCATTTTTCTTCTAGCTTCTACTGTTTATGCCCGCTGCCGCATCTTTTTGCTACTTCGGAGAGGAGTTCCACGGCTGCCGCTGACAGACCTAGATTGAGCCCTGTATATGCTTTTGAGAGTTGTGCCTCTAAATTAGTCGCACAACTGTATCAGGTGAGCCTGCACCTTATTACTGTACCTTACTAATCACTGATAGACGGACATACTTCACCAAAAGGAGCGCCCCTTTTGTTTTTTTTGTCTTTTTCCTCTATGTGTTAGGCGCATTACAAAACTTAGGCACATAAGTAATGTGCCTAAAATGTATTAAAACTGGAAATAAGAAAAGTCATTAGAACAGCATGTCAGTGAATAGAAACTACGTTACTGATCCTGCTTGGAGTGCCACAGGTCCAAGCAAGACCTGTGCTGTGCTGGCTCTTGCTGTATGCAGCAAAAATAAATTTCAAATTTAATGCAGTAAAAATTTTAAATATAAAAATCTGAACAACATAATCAATGTTTTTTTTAATGTAAAATTTGTTTTAGATTCTATTAATTTTAAAAACATTTTATAGTAGATATTTTTATATTTTGGGGATATTATATATTTTATATTAATTTAAATGATCATATTTTTCGTTCAATTTAAATAATTAAGTTGTATACAGTTTGCTAATTATAATAAATGACTTTTTATTATTGTACTAGTGTAAGTTGAGAAATATTGGACATTTTTGCCCCTTACGGCAAAACTAGTTCCACTTCGACTCCTCAAGCTCAAGCAGACCACATTGAGATAGGTCTGCCTGTCGGAGCAGTAATGCGCCTAGTTTTGCCGAACCACATTCATATTTGTGTATAATATTACGAATGGGGTGCAACACACCCCCAGAACGCCCCCTCATGTTAGGTGCATTCAAAAGTGTCGAGTCTTATGAACAATGAGGCTAACACATACATTAGGCACATTAGACATCGTAGCCTGCTCAGTTAGGTGCATTGTACGCCAGAAAAAGGGTGAAAAACCCTTTCATACATGTCGCCCTAAATGTATATAGCTATGTATGTGTTACTATTTCTACACAATAGAAAGGTTTTTTTTTTTTGGTTTTTTTTAAAAATGTGTTACCACATTGTAAGAACAATAACTTGTCTATTTTCCTGCATGTTGAACTGTGTGTTTTTTGTGGGATGAGTTAAAAGGGTTTTACCATGTTTGGTTTGTCATGCTTTGGCTATAAGTGGGCATGTATGATTTGTTTGAACTACATAGCATGTGACCCAGCAGGCTTGATATCACCATGCCTTTCCCCACAGTGTGCTCACTGTATTCAAACAGAGGTCTGTTTATGTAAATAGCTGTGAGTAGCTACATTGTAGTTGAGTGGTTAGCACTTCTGCCTTTCAGAATAAGGGTCCAAGGTTCATATCCCTGCAGGAACCAAACATGTGGATATTTTTTCTCTATGTACATAACTGATTCGAGGTTTCTTTTTTCCTTTAATTTATTTACACTGTTTGACTAATTACTAAGGAGTGCAGAGAGCAGGATAGAATGGCAGCACCTGGGATTGAACAATTGCTCAGCATTGAGTGTGTGTGATTACTAGACAAGGAACAGACCGACAGTATCTGGCTGAGAGGAGAGGTGATATATGAGCATGTGCTGCCAGGACTGAGAAGCTCTTGTTATTGGTCATATCCCCTAGAGACAAGTTGGATCACTATGGATCACTAAGGTAGCAGCTTAAACAAAAATGGTACTGAATTTTTAATAAGATGAATGGTAAAAATGTTTCTTATTTAATTTACAAACTTCCACATTAATTTTACTTTGTAGTAAAACTCCTTCAGTATTTTCATTGGTACCTTTTTGGAACTCTTAAAGGGGCTGTCTCCCTACAGAGTTTCATAGGATGCATGAATGAAATACTCTGTCACTTCCTGGTTCAGACTGATTGAAATTAGCATACAGCTCTGTGGTGTATTCAACTCTGTGTTTTCATTGTGCTAATTAGTTTAAGTTAGCTCAGAAGCTCTCCAGAACTGCTAGCAGGAGTTTTTATCTGATCCCTCAAACAAAAGTTCTTATTAGTGCTGTTTACTTTAGATAAATCAAGCTTTTTACTGGGGGCCAGCACACAGCTGCCTCTGCCTGTGTGATGACGTCACTCACTGCTATCACATAGAACAAACAGCAGGGGGGGAGAGATGTTTACAGGTCGGTCACTGAGGGAACAGAAATAGCCAGGGAGGTCATAAATTCACTTGTAGTTCCTTAACAAAAACAGATGAACAAAGCAATATATTTGGAAAATGTCTTTATTTTGTGTTCCCTACATTTTGAAAGCTATTCTTTGTAGCGAGACAACCCCTTTAACACTTTGACCATTTTTTTCTGATTTTGCGATGCGGGATTATCAAAATGTAGCAATGCTGGTAGTATTTTTATTTTTTTACAGTGCTCACTTTGTGATATAACTGACATATTAATCTTACTCGATGGATCAAAACAACTACAGCAATACCAAATTTAAATATTTGTATTATGTTGTTGTACTTTTACATAATAAAAACATAGAAACATGTTTATTCAGCATTCTATTATGATAGCCATAACTTTTATTTTTATTTTTACAGAACTGTGTAAGGACTTTTTTGAGGGATGAATCGATGTTTTCATTGGTACCACTTGGGTTTAATATGACTTTTGATTGTTTTTTATCCTATTTCATTTGCAACAGGATGAACAAAAACTGGAATCACTTAGGGTATGTTCGCACGGCGTAATTTTGGCACGTATTTCGCAGCGTATTTGCGCTCTGATACAGGTGAGATGCATGACGAAATTACGGTAATCCATAGTTCTCATAGAGAACTATGGATTAGGCCTCCTCTCCCCGCTCGTACAATCCAATCGTCTTGTATGCGCGGGGAGATAAGTGACATGTCAATTATTCGCGGCGAATATGCAACACAATTAATGAATGTCAATAGGGCCAGTGGGCTGCCGGCCCCCCCACACCGCGGGAGTACGCACGTATTAGCGCGAGCTCCTGAAAGACACAATGTACTGCGGCGCGTACTGTACGTTCTGCGGTACATCGTGTGAACATAGCCTTAGGGCCACATGTATGAAAACTGTCTAGGTCTAAAACTCACTTTGTTGCCCATAGCAACCAATCAGAACGCCCCTCTCATTTTTCCAGAGCTCTCTATGAAATGGGCGGTCTGATTGGTTGCTATGGGAAACAAAGTGAGTTTTAGACCTAATCAGTTTATAATTACATTTCAGTAGATGGTTGTAAAACAATGTATTATGTATCTGCCAGACCCTGCTTCCAGACAGGGAGTCATAGACCAGAGGCCGTTGTTTAACCTCTGGCTGTTATGGCAGGCAGCCACATTCCAAGATTGCACAGCAGGCAGATGTTAAACCCCTCAGATACTTTGGTCCATGGTATCCAAAGGGTTAAACAACTAGAATCAGAATTATCAGAATAATCCCAGACATTAGATCAGGGCTCTGGCTGTCAGTTACAGCATGTCTACAGCAGTGATTGTGCATGCACAGTTTTTGAGCCTGGCGATTGGCCTCTGACTCTGCACTGCTGTTGTAAAACGGCTGTGCAGAGTCAATCAGCAGCTGCACACACTCAGTGCAGCTGCTGGTACAGGGAGGAGGCAGGACGGATCGTTACCATCCTGCCGTCTCCCCTGTATGCACAGCACTCAGTGAGCTGTACAGATAAGCATCACAGGGGGCGTGGCGCTCAGCTTTTACCTGCCCCCTGCGATGTTGAATCTCCTAAGCCAGCAGCCTCTGCCGGCTCTGGAGATCCCGTGGCCTGCGTGACGGCGTAAGCGGCGTGATTATCATTATTATTATTATTATTTCTTTTAGAGCGCCATTGATTCCAGGGCGCTGTACATTCAGGGGGAGTTACATACATAACAAATGTTGAACAAATACAATGGTGATGATAAATGACTAGCAACTGATACACCCACTCATAGACCTGGATGCGGGGACCATGGAGAGGTGAGTACTTTTTTTATTTTATTATCATCAGCTGCGGGAGGCATATTACTTTCTCCAGGAGGCATATTAACTGGCTACTACATGGCTACAGGAGACTACTATCTGGCTACAGGGGGATACTATCTGGCTACAGAGGCTACTACATGGCTACAGGGGGCTACTATCTGACTAAAGAGGCTACTACATGGCTACAGGGGGTTACTATCTGGCTACAGGGGGCTACTACATGGCTAAAGGGGGTTACAATATGGCTACAGGGGGCTACTACATGGCTACAGGGGCTGCTACATGGCTACAGGGGACTACTATCGGGCTACAGGGGCTACTATCTGGATACAGGGGGCTACTATCTGGCTACAGGGGCTTCTACATGGCTACAGGTGGCTACTACCTGGCTACAGGGGGCTACTACCTGGTACAGGGGGCAAATTACCTACAGGGGCCTATATAACTACATAATAGGGATTTATATTTCTACTCATTGGGGGAGGGGCATATATAACTTCCTATCTACTTAATAGGGGACTGATAAGTTTACCTACCTAAAGGGGCGCTATACACCTACCTAATTGCGGACTGCCTACCTAGTTTGGGGGTGTACCTACTGCACTGTTTGGGACACAAGGGGTCATTATTACCATTTGAGGAGCTATAGATGGGGTGTTTGTAAAGAGTTAAGAATTGGTTGGGAAGTGGTGATAATTTGAGGAGTCTAAGATATTTGTTTTGTAAATTCTACAGTGAAGCGTTGTGGCCGGGAGAAGACGTCATGGCGGTCTGGGACAGATGGAGAAAAAAAGAGAAAGAGAATATCTCTTCAGAGACGTCTCTTGTAAGTCCCTGGATGTAAATTTACTTTAACTGACTGTAACTTTAATTAATTATATGTCTGCAGAGCCTGTGTACAACTGGTATCCACCACTGCATAGTCACTGTATGCCGGTAATATCGGTTGTAGTATAATGGTTTATATTCAGTAATGGTATTGTGTATTATTCAGTAACTATGTGCTGGTGATATGAGGTCATGGTGTGGCATTAGTATTCAGTTACTATGTGGTGGTAATACATGGTCATGGTGTGGTGGTATTCGGTCACTATGTGCTGGTTATATGTGGTCTTAGTAGGATATTGGGACTATTAGCCTGGGATTCTGGTTTTGTGTAGTGGTGTTATTTGGTAACTGTATGACTATTATTTAGTACTTTTATTTGTAGAACATTGTGTTAAAGCTTTTTGTATACTTGGTTGATGCAATGTGTCGCATTGTGGCACACTATGTGGGGGTGGGGAGAAATTTCTTCACCCCGCCCTGAGTGCAATTTAGCCTAGGAATGGCCCTGGTGATCACCATGGCATACAGTTATTTCAAATTTTGGGAAGTACATACCAGGTACCATGTAATTGTATGCCAAATGTCGGGAAGATGTTACATTTTGTTGTTATTTGTTGTTTTGTAAGTAACACACATGTCTGTAATATTTACTGTTTATTTTTGTCTGTTCATTTCTCTTTATAGTTTAATAATAACATTAACAGCAATTTCCAATGTTATACAATGTTGACTTTTTATACACTCACTCTTGAGTCTCATTTATTGCACTTGAATCTAATATATAATATATATAGATATATATAATATTATATATATATATATATATATATATATTATATATATATATATATAATATATATTATATATATATATATAATAATATATATATATATATATATATATATATAGCCAAAAATAGAAAAAAGGAAGGGAAAATAATACTATACCCTCGCCAAGTGCTCATAAGAAAAAAAAGGGGTGGATTAAAGTTTTCAATTTAAGAAAAACTTTATTATAGAAAATAAAATGTGGACCACATAAAACATGCCATATAAAACAAGTTTCTTAAAAAAATAAGCCTGTATAAACCCATTATAAAAAGGTCATCGATATATCTTTTATAGACTAAAATATTTTTAAAATATGTACTGGAATATATGTACTCCTCTTCAAACTGGCTCATGAAGAGGTTGGCGTAAACTGGAGCTATTTTGGTCCCCATCGCCGTACCGCTTTGTTGCCAATAAAAAACTTCTCCATATTTAAAAAATTATTTTCAAGAATAAATCTAATGCTGGCCAATAAAAACCGTTTAAAAGGGTCCAGACATAGATAAATCTGATTCTAAAACTTTAGAGATGCAGCGTATCCCCAAATCATGGGAAATATTGGTATACAGCAACGCAACATCAAGCGTTAACAAAACATAATGTGTTTTTGTGTTAAAATTAGATAAAATGGAGATAAGGTCACCTGAATCTCTCAAAAAGCTTTTCGTTTTAAGAACATAGGGCTGTAGCATCTATCTAAATAAGGTGATAGATTGCTTGTGAACGAAATGACCCCTGCTATTATGGGACTTCCAGGAGGTTTCTTTTTATCTTTGTGGAGCTTTGGCAGATGGTAAAAAAATGGAATGCTAGGCTCCTGAATATAAATGAAGGCTTTTGTATTTTTATTGATGACACCTTCTTTTAGTGATAAATCCAATAGCTCACTTAGGTTTTTCTGGGCTCCTATAAAAGGATTATTATGGCAAGTCGCATAGTATTTAGAATCCGATAGGATTCTTAGGAATTCCTCATGGTAGTGTGAATAGTTCACAAGGACTATCATAAGGACTAAGCATGAGTGTAAAAACTAACATGGTGGAGGGGTCTAAAATATCGGATGTTGTATTATCTAATAATAGACGTAAAAATAGTCAAAAATCAAGGAGACCTTCCTCTGTAAATTCCAAGTACAAAAAAGGAAATAACAAACCTACAATTACTACACAAAAAGAAAATGTTTTATGTGTGGTCCCTGATAAAGGCAATACACTCTAATTATTGGATCCTCAAAGTAGGGGGAACAATTCAGATGACACAGAGGTTATAAGTATCACTAATAACACAGATAATTCACATAGTTTAAATATTAATACAAATGAGGAAACGGACTCTCCTAGGATTACTTATGAGGCAGCAATCGACTATACTAGGTTAGGAGCAAAGCCCAAGATAGTTCCAACGATAGAAAATAAAAATCCTAGCACGGACCTTTGTAAAAAAAGGCCCATACAGGAAGAGAGATCTCCTGGTTCCTGTAATCTCAGGCCTTCAGTCGATGTCACTGGACAGAATGTCAGAATATGAGAGGAAAGGCATTAAATTCATAGTACTTGACAAATTGGACACTAAGGATGTAGTAGATAATGCACCTGAACACGTTAAAATAAAGGGATTTTAAACACTACATGAAAATTCAATGACTCACACAAGTACAAATGGAACAATGCCCAGGGGGAAAATAACTCTTTCCGACAGGACAAGTATTTTCCCGATAGAACCTCACCCTCAATGATTCTGGTTCACCATAGCTGAATAGCCCAAAAGGCCAATACTAAAAATGAAATTTGAAAAAATCAAAAAGAACAGAGAGAAATGAATAAAAGACGAGAATCTCTCTCTGCACAAAGTAATTTACATGATGTCTCACAAGAAGTAAGTTGGGATACAAATGAAGTGTTTTCCATAAAGGGTTTTTCCCCTTCTTTTTTAGGAACGGGACATGTTTCTCAGTTAGAAATAAGCCTTTAAATCCTTTAAATGTCCCAAACCCACTAAAAAAAAAAAGTTCCACAGGGGAAAAACGGGCAGGAGCCTGTTGGAAAAAAAAGGATGCAAATTAAAAACCTGAAGTACTCCGAGGAGCGCTTATGACCCCGACAAAGCAAAATTGAGCAGAATAGTGTGGCACTAACGCAATACAGCATATTTAATTTCATCAGATCACATTTTATCTCCGGCAGAAATTAGTTTGTTAATCGAAAGGGCTATATTTCTGCCCAACCAATGAAAAGGTGGACAAATTTGAATTTTTTCCCTGGATCTTAATCAACTCATTCGAAAATTGACTCTGATGAGGTTTTTTAAAATTAATTCGGCATAAAGAAAGAATCTAAAACACAAGGTGAGGAAATTAAGGAAGAATCACTTCTTGACTCAAGCCAAAATCTAATTTTTACCCTTTACAAGCACAGGGTCCCCTTTTTGAAAACTTTCCATGAGCTAAATGGTAGAGGAGTTTCGCTCCATTCAACCCTCAAAGGGGCACTGTTAACATTACTAAGAAGAGAAGTGTGCGATAGAATCGCTAAAAAATGATAGCGACTTTTGTAATTCGCCCTGCGGATAAAGGGGGTGGCATAGTCCTTATGAATTATTCACACTACCATGAGGAATCCCTAAGAATCCTATCGGATTCTAAAATACTAAAGCGACTTTTCCATAATAATCCTTTAAGGGAGCCCAGAAAAACCTAAGTGAGCTATTGGAATTTATCACTAAAAGAAGGTGTCAAATTTAAAAAAAATACAAGCCTTCATTTATAATTCAGGAGCCTAGCATTCCATTTTTTTACCATCTGCCAAAGCTCCACAAAGATAAAAAGAAACCTCCTGGAAAAACCCATAATAGCAGGGGCAATTCATTCACAAGCAATCTATCACATTATGTAGATAGATGGCTACAGCCCTATGTTCTTAAAACGAAAAGCTTTTTGAGAGATTCAGGTGACCTTATCTCCAATTTTTATTCCAATTTTTTTCACAAAAACACATTATGTTTTTTTAACGCTTGATGTTGCGTCGCTGTATACTAATATTTCCCATGATTTGGGGATACGCTGCATCTCTAAAGTTTTAGAATCAGATTTATCTATGTCTGGACCTTTTAAACGGTTTTAATGGCCAGGATTAGATTTATTCTTGAAAATAATTTTTTTAAATATGGAGAAGTTTTTTTATTGGCAACCAAAGCGGTACGGCGATGGGGACCAAAAATACTCCCCGTTTACGCCAACCTCTTCATGAGCCAGTTTGAAGAGGAGTACATACATTCCAGTACATATTTTAAAAATATTTTAGTCTATAAAAGATATATCGATGACCTTTTTATAATGGGTTTATACAGGCTTATTTTTTTAAGAAACTTGTTTTATATGGCATGTTTTAAAGTGGTCCAAAATTTTATTTTTCTATAATAAAGTTTTTCTTAAATTGAAAACTTTTAAACCACCCCTTTTTTTTCTATAGAGCACTTGGCGAGGTATAGTATTATTTTCCCTTCCTTTTTTCTATTTTTGGCTTTATATTTGACCCAATTCCAAGGGATTTGGGGTTGAAGGGTTACACAGCTGCCGTGCTGAATTATATGGAGTGACTACCCTCATCATTTTCCTTGGCAATATTGAGTGTTGTGCCTCCTGCACAACCTGAACAGGTACAGTGCAATTGCCTGTTATCTGTGTTTGCCTATAACAGTCTGCACTATTGTGCGCCTGTCTATTTTTCTTTTTTATTTGTATATATATATATATATATATATATAATATAATATATATATTTTAATATATTAATATTATATATAGTTGGAAGCTTTAGTGGCTCTGGGATCGTGACTTACGTTTTTCAGAGACAGAGACGGATTCCAGGTGTAAAAATACAGGACCTCTGTATTTTATTAGCAGCCAACAGAAATACAAGTGCGAGGCATGCACAAACATAAACAAAACAAACGCCTGCCCGTCTGGGCTCTAACTAACATAGACCAACCTTCTGACAGCCTGTAAGTTTTCCCTGCTGGTTTCCCAGCATGTCTCCACCCAAGACTTAGAGGTAGTCAGGGGTTGTAACCACCATAAAGAGTTACTTGCGCTTAATAGTAGAACACTCGGTGATCCGACAGTCCATGTAAATGGTAGAAAGTCACTTATGCAGCCGCATAGTGGAGCGTCTCCTCTCGTGTCCTGGAGTACGCAATGGAGTGTCCAGCTGGACAGGCGGGCAGTAAGCGCAGGCGCGCAACGTTTCGAGAGGCACCTCCTCTCTTTTTAAAAGTTTAACTTTTGTGTATAAATTACAGGCTTGGTTACGGCAGTGTACGCTTGAGAAAGAGAGGAGGTGCCTCTTGAAATGTCACGTGCCTGCGCTTACTGCCCGCCTGTCCAGCTGGACACTCCATTGCGTACTCCAGGACACGAGAGGAGACGCTCCACTATGCAGCTGCATAAGTGACTTTCTACCATTTACATGGACTGTCGGATCACCGAGTGTTCTACTATTAAGCGCAAGTAAAATCTTTCCCGTTCTTGTCCATAGGGCCCTGGGGCTACTGTATTGCTACAATAAATTGCATTTGCTTAATAAGTATTCACTCAGCGTGTTCACATGGTTCAAGATGGAAGGAGCTGCAGATCTCCTTACTGAGTGATGGGTGAAACCGACTATAATGATATAGCTACCAGTACACATTATTGGACTGTTGTAACCACCATAGTCAGCTTACCTGCTGACTTATATACTCCTGGGAAATCCCAGAGTGGAGTCAGGGGGAGTGAGCACCCACCCTGCTCTATGCTCACTCCCAATGAAAGGCCGACCCAGGAAATGGCTGGAGCCATGCTAACATATTACACATGTTAAACATATGTCGACACCCATTGAATTTTGGCCTTTCATTTTCCCCCAAGGCTCCTTTCCTAGGGGGCATGGTGTTGGGACATCGAAAGGTGCATTGCCAGGACACTGGCCGGGGATGTACACTCCATTGTATACCCTTCATGCTGTTGCCACTTAATATTCCCCCCCCTCTGCCCCCCCGCCCCCCCCCCCCCCCCCCCCCCCCCCCCCCCCCCCCCTCCCCCCCCCCCCCCCCCCCCCCCCCCCCCCCCCCCCCCCCCCCCCCCCCCCCCAGCAGACCCGTGGGGCGGAGCACCTTGTGCCCGGAAACTGTGTTCTCTTAGACAAGCATTCTGACATTTTGCTTGCTGGGGTCCCAGGCGGTGTTCAACACCAGAATTTGAAGTCTGCAGAGCCAGGAACCTACCGGGTTACCCTCGCGTTCTTCCCTTTGTTTGGGCCATCACTTTCAACGGGGAGTGATCTACCCTAAATTGCCTTCCCCATAGATGTACCTCAGACTCGTTTGCTCATTTCAGAGCAAGACATTCCCTCTCTACAATCGTGTAGTTTCTTTTTCTACCGCGACAGCTTCCGGCTAGGTACCCGACGGGGTGCTTTACCCCATTAACCCTTTGGGACAGGGGACCTGCACCTAAACCAACCTCTGAGGCATCTTTCTGTAGATGTATTTCCCTTCTGAAAATAAGGGTAACTATTACAGGTCTTACAGAGCACCTCCTTAAGTTTCAGAAGGCTTGTTCAGCCTCCGGGTTCCACTTTACTGCTGGTTGGATTTTGCTCCTGGGTGAGGTCTGTTGAGAGGGAGCAGCTACTTGTGGCACAAAAGCCTGGCACAAACCTCCTGTAGTATCCTGTAATGCCATGGAAGGCGCGAACCGTTTCTTGGACTCATGGTATATGAGGGCCAATTCTGAATGGTTCGTGGCCTTAGTCTTACTGGGTATTTTTATGACCCCCTCGGCCGATGCTTGTTGCCGAGGGTAGGCAGGCCCCTCTAGACTATTGACATTTCTGTGGATTGGACGTTAGCCCAGCGGCCCCTATCGCATCTAGGGAACGCTTCGAGCACCTTCCCAGATGGGGAATCCCAAATCGGCACTATAGTATACACACACATCATCCTGGTATGCAGCGGCGTACTTTTTTTATGCGGCTGCTGGACTGATGTCATTAGCCTCTGTAAAGGTCGCAGGGGCCCATGATAAACCCAAAGGGAAGGAACACGTACTGGAAGTGTCCCTCTTGGGGTGGAAAATGCCTTTTCTCCTTGGGCCTGATCGTTGTGAGGGGAAAGCCGGCCAATACCCTTTGGTTGAGGTCTATAGTAGGGGGTCATATACCTCGATGGTCCCACCCCCCTAACTCTCGATCAGCTCGTCAATCTTGGCAATGCGGGTAGGATCGTAAAATTTGGAGGATAACTTCTTTCAATTGCGGATAAGTTCATTACAAATAACGCTAAAGTTTACCATCTGGATTAAGGAATAATCCGATGGGGCTGGCCACCCACTTTGGGACTTTTCTATTACCCCCAGGGCTAGCTTTTCCCAACTTCTTCTGAAATGGCTTGCCTCTGGGCTTTCTGGCACCCTGTATGGTTTAACCGCACACTTTTGGCTGGGCTCTGTGACAATGTCATGTTGGATGACATTCTGTACGGCCAGGCAGTTCAGAGAAGACTCCTCGGTCCCTGTTTGAACTCCCCTGACTCCTGCTCTGGACCTCTAACAAGGACTCCGCGATACGGCGGGGGGTAACTCCTTGTTTGGGACCTCCCTGACTCCCCTTGCAGCCACAGGCTATCTCGGTCCCTTCCAGGGTTTGGATGAGAGTATTATGGTATAATCGGTAGGGTTTTTTCTTTTCCCTGTTGGAAAAAACTTGTAAGGGCACCTCATCACCCGTTCACAGATCTCATAGGGGCTCGCCATTTGGCTAGGAACTTTGCTTTCTACAGTTGGGAAAAGTCGAAGCACCCTGTCCCCGGATGAATAGGACCTGACTCTTGCGGTCCCTGTATGTAAACCCGGGCCTGGACTTCCATGGGCTTGTAGCTGTTTCTCCCTTACAATAGGATCAACTGACGCGATCCTTGTCCTGCATGTCAGCTATATGCTTAAAGACACTTCTGTAAGGGTTTCCTCTTGCTCTAGGTTTATCTGGCTATGTCCAGGAGCCCTCGGGAGGTGTCTTCTATATAGTAGCTCGAATGGCGAGAACCCATGGATGCCTGTTGGGACTTCCCCAATGGCGCGAAACATTAGATTGGGCAACAGGTGGTCCCAATCCCTACCATCCGTGTCCACCACCTTTCTTTTAACATTCCTTTTAAGGTTTTATTAAAGCGCTGACCAGATCCATCCCGGTGTGGGGTTGGTACACGGAGGTGCGCACGGTGGGCAATTTTTAGCTGGCGGCTTAACTCTTTTAGTCACCTTGGACATAAACGGGGTGCCTGATGGTCAGGATCTTCTATGGGGATCCCAGTACGGTGTATAGCTGGAACAGCTCCTCTAAGTTATCCCTTTAGAGGAGGTGTTTATGAGGGGGACTGCCTCGGAGGGTAGCAGGTGGCGTAAGCCATTATGGAACAGGATATGTGGTGCCCTCTAGCCGATTTAGGGAGGGGGACCGACCTGTTCCATGCTAATCCGCTCAAGGTACCTCTATAATGGAGGGGTTGAGTAACCAATGGACTCCAGAATATGGGGTCTTGGGGCGTGGACCTGACACTCCGGGCAGGATGTCAGAACTCATCCATGCCTTGTAGATTCGCCGGGCCAGTTGAAGTTCCGCTCCACCGCTCCCTAGTTTTATCTCGACCCCAGGTGTCCCCCAAAACATGGGAATGTGTTAGTTCTAAGACCATAACGGACTTGTTTGTACCGGGGTCACCACAAACTGACTACCACCACCCTCTTGTTGGCGTTCATTTTTCACCCGGGTACAATAAATTATCCGTATTCGGCGAAGTGAGGGTTTATAGACCATAACTCCTCCTTGGTTCCTGTGGTTTCACGTCTATGACCTTTACGCTTTTCCGAGGACGTTTACCCAGGTAGGGGTCCCTCACTTGCTCTGTGCCAAAATTTCTCCATCTCGAGACTGGCAAGAGGAGTGTTCTACTCAGAGGTGGTCCTCCTCTTGGTCTCAGCCAGGACTGACAAGGAAAAGGGCACAGGTTCAATATATCACTGGTTTGACACACGTTTATTTACAGAATGTACATCATTATTACTTTTCTCGAGTTTTATTTCCCCACAAGATCCCATAACCAGAGGGAAGTCACAGCAAATAACTGCGCTGTGAAGGTTAAAACTGGTACCACAACGACCACCTATGTTGTGTGTCACCCTCCAGGCAGTCACTATTGAAGTTGGCGGGTGGGGTAGTCCTGGTGTTCCCATGGATTACAAAACACCCCTATCCGGCGTGAGAGTAGTTGATCTGCGGCTCAACCAGTCGGGCTTTGCACAAGGGTCACTAAGCTCCCAGAGTCCAGGAGGGCCTGCACCGTAATGCAAGTTTTAAAGGGTTTAGGGCACTCTCGTCGGGTCCTTCCCAACAGCAAACCCGAGTGGAATATGTCGGCCGGGCAAACCAGGAGGGTATGCCTCCCCCAACCCACATTCCAATTGGGTTCCTCCCTACGTGGGCAACGTATGCCGGCCACATGTCCAGTCCTTGGCACCGCCAGCAGACTATGGGTCCGGGCTTCAGAAAAAACAGGGTCCCGTTTTGGGGTGGGGTGGCCCTCTCCCCCTTCCATATATAAACCGTGACACCTGGACAGGAGTACGTCTTTCACGGGGTGGATGGTCTGCGGATTCCATGGGGGTAGTAGGACTTGCAGGAACTCCTCGGTTAGCGCTGTTGTACCGTTTCCACCACCGCGACAGTTCGTTCAAGCTTTTGAGGTCGGTGTACCCATGCACGCTGGAAGGCTAGGATGGGAAGGGCACGCTCAAAATGGTCACTGGTCACTCGCTTGAACCACCTGGGCTGGTGTGTGAGTTCCGGCTGTAGCCACTTAGTTGGTTATGGTTGGAACAGGTCGTACATTTGTGGACCTGGCGGGCTTGGGTAGGATCCAAATCTCTCTGGCTTGTACTCTCTGGGCCGTATGGCCAGGTGACCCCCAGTTCGGGCCAGGATCTCCCCCCACAGTTTGGTGATAGACCTTGGGGTTCTATGGACACGCTGGCCCGAAGTAGGGCCTTCTGCGATTCGGCCCGTTTAGGGAAGGAGCCAGGACTTCCGCCCCACTAGTCCACCGCAGCCTGCTCATCTATCCGTATCCGTGCAAAGGTCCCAGGTATGCCTCGATGTCGTTCATACGCGTATCTTGCCGCTTGGGAACTTTGCACCACCCGGCGGGAT
Source organism: Phyllomedusa bahiana (assembly GCA_025379985.1). NCBI lineage: Eukaryota > Metazoa > Chordata > Amphibia > Anura > Hylidae > Phyllomedusa > Phyllomedusa bahiana. The sequence goes on along the minus strand of JAODAL010024314.1, from coordinate 38,134 downwards.
AGTTGTGAACTGAGCCACTTGTTGGTACTTTCTGGTCGCAGCCAAGGCCTGTAGCTGTTGCTGCAGCGTCCTGGTTTACCTGCTGTTGCTCTTTCCACCGTTGTCTTGGTGGGTCTTGATTAGCAGGCGATTCGTTCAGCTTGCGCTCCGGATGGCCTCTCTTGCGCTTTCTGGTGGCTGGCCGCCATCTGCTGGAGGTTGGCTTTGAACTAGCTGATTCACCAAACTGTCCATTTTTACAATGCTCTGAATGACTGTATATGGTAGCTGCTTTCACCAGGACATCGTTTTCTCTCGTCTCAGACAGAGTACTGCCTTTTTCTTCTATTTTGACCCATCTTCCACATGTGTGAGCTTTTGCGGGCTCTGGGATCATGACTCACGTTTTTCAGGCGAGACAGGACAGGATTACTGGTGTAAAAAATATACAGGGGCCTCTGTATATTTTATAGCATCAAACAGAAATACAAGTGCTATGGCATGCACAAGATAAACAAACAAACGGCGCTCTGGTTCCTGCCGTCTGGGCTCTAAACTATACATAGACCCAACTTACTGACTGCCTGTAAGTTTTCCCTGCTGGTTTTTCCCAGCATGTCGTGCATCCAAGATTAAAGGTAGTCTGGGGTTGTAACCACCAGTAGCCAGCTTACTGCTGTCTTATATATATCCGGAAATCCCGGAGTGGTGGTCGGGGGAGTGGCACCACAATGCTCTATGGATCACTCCCAATGAAATGGCCGACCCAGGAATTGCTGGAGCCTTGCTAACATATTATTACATGTTTAACCTATGTTGTACTGTCTAAAAATGTCGACACTATTGAAATTTGGCCTCCTTTCATTCACCCAAGGCTCCTTACCTTGAGGGCATGTGTTTTGGACTTTGAAAGGTGCCATGCCAGGGACCTGGCCGGGATGTACACTCATTGTATACCCTTCTGACTGTTGCCACCTTAACAATATATATATGTCATATATTTATTTATATATATATATATATATATATATATATATATATATATATATTTATATACTTTTATATATATATTTATATATAGTATATATATATATATATATATATATAATATATATATTTTTTATAAATATTATATATTGGGTGACCGAGTGGTCCCCAAAAGTTGCGGGTTCTGCCCTAGAGGGTGTGCAGCTAGTGACTCGCAGATACCTGGGTCAGGGGGGGGAAAATACCTATATTGTTCAGTAAGGAAAAGTACTGACACTACAGTAGGGGCTAAAAATGCTGGGGGTAGATGGGGGGTTTTTTTTGGGATAGCCATATTGTTGGGGGGGCTGCCCCGCATTCCAGATCAGGTTTTGTGTAGTCTCTGGCCCGAAAAAGGCCTCCCACCCAGGGAATCAGGGGCGGGGCTGCTACCGGCGGGGAGCTGAAAGAGGCCTGCCCCAAGGTTGGGGGAACCTGTATACTTTGGTGATAAAAGGGTTTTTGTAGGGTCCGGAGTAGTAGACTCAGCCAAAGTGAAGAGGGTCTCACAAGGGTTGCAAGTGGCCAACGGCAAATGTTTTATTTTTTTTATTACTGAAGGCGGGTAAACCTGTGCCAAAAAAAAACAGGTGACCCATTTAAAAAGAACCCCCTTTCCCCTAGTGCCAATTTTCCGTTTCCCAAAAGAGGGATCCAGGACAAAAACCCCCCAGGGGCCCAGGGGGGCCCCGGGGACGTAAGGAGGCTAAAATTTGGTGGGGGTATGGGAAGAGCAAAAAATTGGCGCAAAAAGTGGTGCACAAATAAGTGAAAAAGAAGTTTTCTCAGCAAGATTTAAAAGGGGCCCGGGAGGCCTGATTGAAAGCAGTGCGTTAAGACACTGTGATCTAGAAAAGGAGACCCACCCATATACAGATGTTCCCTGGGGGGGAAGGCTACCTCAGTGCACGGGAGTGTCCTGGAGGACGGGGGGGACAAACCCCAAGAGACTTTTTGGGGCATCCCTTTTGTGGATTTTAAAAGTGACGTTGACAGGGTGAAATTTTTGTTTCCCTGGGGGAGCTCTCGCCCAGTTATGGGGGCTACTGCAAAGCACGAGAAGATAATAAAAGCCCCAGGCCTTTTTAAAGCAAGAGAGGCAAAAAAGAAATTTGTCAAGGGGTTCCAAGGTGCTGGGGTGTCTGAAGTGCAAGCCAACGTTTGAAAAGCTGGGAAAGACGGGTCCCAGGCAGAATGGGGCAATGGATCCTACAGGTGGGAAAAGTGCTGGAGAGGTTCCGTTCCAAGAGGCCCTGGGTTCCACATCCCGCAAACCAGAATTGTCCAGAGCATGGATGTCGTTTTTTCAGAAGACCCCCCTAAACATTGAAGCCCCCGCCTGCAGGGGGAGTCTTGTTGGAGATGCCACAGAGCTTGAGATGTTTTTCCCTTCCCCCTCTGGAGGTGCCAGAAGGGTTTTCAGGGGGCAAGCCCGGAGTTCCAGGTGGGTGGGGTCCCACTCCTGCTTGGGATGGACAGTCAGCCCGAATGCCCAAAATACACCAAGAACCCGGTAAGACTGTTTCCTTTTTGTGGTGACACCTGTGTTGGGACTGTCGGTTTTTATGCTAATTTAGTGAGGACTTGGCTGGGTTAAACTTAGGGCCCGAATGGCCAAGCCAAAAGAGTCCAGAGAGCAGTGGGGAGGGCTGTAAAAAAATGACTGGAAATCTGATGGAACTGGTGCATTACATGCGGTGTTGCCTGTTGGAGAGGTCACCCCAGTGTTACTTTCCCGGGGTTTTAAAACTAGCATGTATCCCTGACCTGTCCCAAGCCGAGAGGAGGGGGTTGGCTGGACAAACTCCCCAGTTACTGCATCTCTGTGTGAACAATTGGGTAAAAATTTTTGTAGCGGGGCCTCGTCTGCCACTGAGGGCATGGGGTTAGAGATATGGAGAAATAAATAAAAGGGGAATTTGCTTTGAAAAAACCCAGCCCCAGCGTAGACAGACAGTGCAAATGCCCCCAGTGTCGGATTCACAGTGCGGGGGAAAAGCACAGGGGAGGTGTCCTGTAGGGATAGCCCCATTTTTATGTTCTCTCTTGTTGGTCCCGAGAGTTTTTACCTGCTTAAGGGAAAAATCTCAAGGTGTTGCCCAAAAAGAAATGGGCTCCCAGGAAGGTGATTGCCTGGGCTGTGATGAGGGGTTTTACTACCAGCCTGAGGAGACTTTGGTGTGAATTATGGTTAGTTACCCGGGAAAAAACATCTGTGAAGAGTCTCAGTTGCAGTTTGAGTGGATCTCTAGTGTGTCAGTGCTACAGAGTAAGATATGTGCAAGATAAAGATGACCCTGATCGAGGTTTAGTGTTCCCCTTTGAGACGGTTACAGGGGATGGCAGGAAACATCCCAACATTGCTGCAGAAGATCTCTGCAAACAGGGGCCCGTAAAAGGGGGGTTGAAAAGGGGAATATGTCACGGACATTAAAAAGGGGCCCCTTGCAGTAAAAGGGGAACAGCGTTCTAAGGAGAGGCGTTTTGCTGAATGGGAAAAACCTGACATCAGTGATGGGGTTTGGTGATGGTACCAAGCATGTTTTCTGTATACTTTTTGCAGACGTACAGGGGGTTTCCCACTGGTGGTAAGTGGCTATGACCTGTCGGCTGCTCATGGTGGGATGAGTGCGTGGGGTGAGCCTACAGCTGAGCTATGTGTGGAAAAGGTTGTCCCTGAGGATATGGAGAAGACAGTCCCCCGTGTAGGAACTTTGACCCAGGAGGAAGGTACAAGGTGACAAGTCCTAGGGCCTTTTTCAAGGGGGGGGGGGATATGTGACAGAGCGATCCCCGATAGTTGCAGGTTTCTGCACATAGAGGGTGGGGCAGCTAGAGATATCGCAGATGCGCCACAGAGGACCTGGGCTCAGTGGGGAAAAGTCACCTATATTTGTCAGTAAGGAATAGTACTGACACTTACAGTAGCGGCTAGAATAGCTGCTAGGCGGCAAATGTCGGGGTGGCTTTTTGGGACAGCCATAGTGTTGGGTGGGTGGTGTCCCCGCATTCCAGATCAGGTTTTGTGTATGTCTCTGGAGACCGAGTAAAGGCCTCCCACTCCAGGGAATCAGGGGGCGTGGTCTGCTACCTGGCAGTGTAGCAGCAGTGGAGCTGAAGAGAGGCTCTGCCCCCAGAGGCTTGTGGGAAGCCTGTATACCAGTGGTAGCTGGTCAAAGGTGTATGTAGTGGTCCGGAGTAGTAGACTCGACCCAGTGAGAGAGGGTCTCACTAAGTTAGTAAGTGGCCAGATGGCGGAGATGTTTTTTTTTTTTTATTACTGAAGCTGTAAAACCTGTGCCAAAAATAAACAGGCTGAGGCCAGTTGAAAGAAGCCCCTGTGTCTGAGTGCCAATATTCCGTTTACCAAAGACGGCGATCCAGGAGCAAAATACCCCCAGGACGGCCCAATATATATATATTGTGACGCCTCACTTACATCCGGCGCACTCCTGGGCCGTCCTGGGGGTATTTCGCTCCTGGATCGCCGTCTTTGGTAAACGGAATATTGGCACTCAGACACAGGGGCTTCTTTCAACTGGCCTCAGCCTGTTTATTTTTGGCACAGGTTTACAGCCTTCAGTAATAAAAAAAATAAACATCTCCGCCATCTGGCCACTTACTAACCTTAGTGAGACCCTCTCTCACTGTGGTCTGAGTCTACTACTCCGGACCACTACATACACCTTTGACCAGCTACCACTGGTATACAGGCTTCCCACAAGCCTCTGGGGGCAGAGCCTCTCTTCAGCTCCACTGCTGCTACACTGCCAGGTAGCAGACCACGCCCCCTGATTCCCTGGAGTGGGAGGCCTTTAATCGGTCTCCAGAGACATACCCAAAACCTGATCTGGAATGCGGGGACATCCACCCATCCAACACTATGGCTGTCCCAAAAAAGCCACCCCGTACATAGCCGCCTAGCAGCTATTCTAGCCGCTACTGTAAGTGTCAGTACTATATCCTTACTGACACAATATAGGTGACTTTTCCCCACTGAGCCCAGGTCCTCAGTGGCGCATCTGCAGTATATCTCTAGCTGCACACCCTCTAGTGGCAGAAACCTGCAACTATCGGGGATCGCTCTGTAACTTTTCCCCCCCCCCCCTTGAAAAAGGCCGTAGGACTTTGTCACCTTGTACCTTCCTCCTGGGTCAAAGTTCCTACACAGGGGCACTGTCTTCTCCATATCCTCAGGGACAACCTTTTCCACACATAGCTCAGCTGTAGGCTCACCCCACGCACTCATCCCACCATGAGCAGCCGACAGGTCATAGCCACTTACCACCAGTGGCACAACCCATGTACGCTCTGCAAAATATATATATATATATATATATATTGTAAGCAGCCAGCAGGAAAAGTGGTGGATCGAAGATATGTCGATAGTAGGATGCTGCAAGTAGTAGAGAAGTTCCAGGGATGTCAGGGAGGCTGATCCAGTAGTACTTCCTGGCCTTTCCAAAAGTCTGAAAGGCAGCAGGAGAACTGCACTAGTGCGGCCACCAAGGAACTGGACCTTCATGGGGGAAAAGACGGCAGTCTAGTTAAGTAACCATAGGTTAATTATGGTTTAGTATTTTAGTATAGCTGCTGTGCTGTCTTTTTTCTGAACGACTGTAGCGTGGGAGAGAGGCCGTTCACCCCTCTGGTCCAGGCTTTACCGGTGTTCCTAGGCCTTTAAAATCTGTGCATGAGGAGATCAGGGGAGAGAGACAACCTGATACTAAATAGTGTTTGGTAGCCCTTTTCTCCAGAGGGTGCTGCGCAGGAGAGAGGAACCTGCTACTGACCACTAGTGTTGAGCGATTATTATCGACAAAGTTGAAATCGGCACGGTATTTACGTTGATCGGATTTTTTAGACCACGCGATAATTTAGGTTAAAATCTGTGCATAATCTATTAATATCGCGCCATTTTCGGCGCTTCCTGTCATTTTGGCGGCCAGCAAATCAGCTTACAGAATAGAGCAGGGTGAGATGTGTGTGCGACGTCATGACTGGTATGTGTATGGTTGCGATTGGCTGGAAAAATCATATGACCTCGTTTTACATAGAACAGCCCTTCCTGTTCATGATCAGTGTCTGTCAGTGTCTCATAGCAGTAGGACGTGCGCTCTGCCTCTGTCCAAACAGCTCAGCAAACAGCTCAGCGAAATTATTTTATTTTTTCACAGAGACAGCTCTACTTTTAGCTGTGATCCTTAGAAGTTAGTTAGATCAGAGATTTGCAGATTTTAGGTAGTTAGGCAGAGAATTTTAAAGGAGCATCTACCGCTGTAAAGTCACGGGGGGGGGGAGAGGGAGTGAGGGGGTGGGGGGCCGCCGCGGGCGAACACAGACAAGCTCTATAAAGGATACTGGATATTGTACAGCCAAAACTTTGTTTAGACATTGCATTGCCTTATATTAGGATACAGATCTTTTCTAGTAACTGCAGGTCTATTTGTTAGGTGCAAAACTCCACTTTTATTCTCAGTATACATTTCAGATAGGTGTTCTTTTTCAATTTTGCCCAGTCCAGCTTTGTTGATATAGCCACCTTGCACTTAAATTTGAATACAGCAATTTTGTAGTCACCACAGGTTGATAGGTGCCAAAAAATACCTTTTAATATCCGTATACATTTCAGACAGGTGTTTTTTTCACTTTTGGTCAGTCAAGCTTTGTTGATAGATCTACTTTGCAGTTAAATTTGAATCCAGCAACTTTGTAGTCACCACAGGTGTACTGATAGGTGCCAAAAATACCTTTTAATATCCGTATACATTTCAGACAGGTTTTTTTTTCACTTTTGGTCAGTCAAGCTTTGTTGATAGATCTACTTTGCAGTTAAATTTGAATCCAGCAACTTTGTAGTCACCACAGGTTGATAGGTGCCAAAAAATACCTTTTATTATCAGTATACATTTCAGATACGTGTTTTTTTCACTTTGGCGCAGGCCAGCTGTGTTGATAGAGCCACCTTGCAGTTAAATTTGAATCCAGCAACTTTGTAGTCACCACAGGTGTACTGATAGGTGCCAAAAAATACCTTTTAATATCCGTATACATTTCAGACAGGTGTTTTTTTCACTTTTGGTCAGTCAAGCTTTGTTGATAGATCTACTTTGCAGTTAAATTTGAATACAGCAATTTTGTAGTCACCACAGGTGAATTGATAGGTGCCAAAAAATACCTTTTATTATCCCGCATACATTTCAGACAGGTGTTTTTTTCACTTTTGGTCAGTCAAGCTTTGTTTTTGTTTTTTTTTTTATCTTCAAAATTTTTATTATTTTACCAAATATAGGGGAGGTAAAGTCATACAGTTGTACAAAGTAGTTCTGTTGAATATACAACCAAAAAACGAAAATAAAACACAACTAATAAAACAAGCCATAATTGTCACATGTCACGGCACAAGATGAATGAATAAGTGATTACAATCAGAATAAGAACAATGAGTTCAGAGAATTTCAATGAATCAAAAGAAATTTAGAAATATTTATAAAGAGGAAGAACCTGCACAAATTTGTAGGAGGTACATATATTGTAAAGTTCCCGAAGTCTTCTGCTCCTCAAGAGATTTCCTACTCTTTAAAGAATGAAGAGTATTAACTTTGGAGATCACGTGCGGAGGAATAACCAGGGAGGTCTCGCACCTATATTGGTAGTTCACTCTTTGAATGATCTCCTTAATGTTTGGTGTAACGGTGGATTTCAGGGACCTAGCTATTGTTAGCCTGGTGGCTACTAGGATGTGATTTAGGGTTGCTCTGAAGATGATAGGGAATTCCATTAAATTAATATCCAGTAGCGCTAGGGAAGGGTAAAGTCTAAATGTAGAAGAGGTTAAGTCTGAAATCAATTCTTCGACTTGGTGCCAGAGGTTAGAAATAAAGAGGCAGGTCCACCACATATGTAATATTGTGCCTTTGTGGCCGCAACCTTTCCAGCAAAGTGCTGAACTATTTAGAGAGAAATGGGCTGTACGAGTCGGAGTCAGGTACCATCTCAAATGTAGTTTTTTTGACACCTCTAAATGATTAATACATTTTGAAAAATTTAGAGGGGACTCCAAAGGCCGCCAACCATGTATCCATGTGGTAACAGCATCCCAAATCCTCTTCCCATTTTACTACAAAGTGTGGTTTATCTAGGGCTTCTCTGTGTAGTAGTAGGTTTTAGGTAATCGACAGCCCCCTCTCAAAGCCTCTTAGGCCCTTTAGGAAATTGGTGTACGGGCATGTGATCTTGGGTTTGTCGAGCCAGGACCAGTTTTGCAAAATATGACGGACTTGCAAATATTTAAAGAAGGTGGATCGATCTAAAGTAAATTCAGACTGGAGATCTATAAATGACCTGAGATGAGTGCCTTCAAACAATTGCCCAACATTATTGAGACCCTGAGATAACCAGTCTTTCACTGAGAGGTGAGGGGAGGCTAATTGATGTAGGAGTATGGAGCACTCTTCCTTAGAGAAGAAGACCCAATTGTGTGCTTTAACGTACTTAGTCCAAGTTCGGAAGGCATGTTGTAGTGAAGGGAAGGAAGGGGTTGGATGATCAAGGTCCAAGAGGGCCGCTATGAGTAAATCTTTAACTGTGTAGGGAGTCAAAGAGGAGCTTTCGATTTGGGACCAATGGTATGAGTCAGAAGAGCTCCAAAATACTCGGAGGGGCTCTAGTATAGAGGCTGTGTTATAGAGTTCCAAGTCCGGCACTGACATTCCGCCCCGTTTGGTGTTAAGGTACAAGAGCTATTCCTACATCTTGGTTTTTTCCCACCCCAAATGAAGGATAGTAAAAGCGATTGGAGTTTGTGGAGTAGGGCATGTGGTAGGATATATGGAAGTGAGCGTAGTATATATAGAACTCGCGGCAGTAACATCATTTTAGTAATATTTATCCTAGCTATCCAGGATAGGGGGCAGTTGGATAAACGCTTGACTTCCTCTTGTAAAGAAGTGTGTAATAGGTCCAAGTTATTTTGGACTGCGCGGTCTAAGTTGGGGGTTAGCTTAATACCCAAATATGTGATGTGGGAGTCAGACCAAATAAAGTTGAATTTAGATAAGTAAAGCTTTTGATAATCTGAGATGTACAGTGGGAGTATGCACGATTTTGTCAAGTTTAAGCGATAGAAGGAACTAAGAGAGTAGGTTTCTAATATATTAAGAAGGGCTTGTATGGATTGTTCCGGTTTGCTACAGATAATAAGGATGTCATCTGCAAATAAGCTGATTTTGTGCTCTGTGTCACCCACATATATACCAGAGATAGAAGTTGCTTGTCTTATCCACTCCGCTAAAGGTTCAACACACATTACAAATATTAGAGGAGAGAGCGGGCAGCCCTGTCTAGTACCATTGGTTATTGGGAAGGAGTCGGAAAGAAAGCCTGAGGCTAAGACTTTGGCCGAAGGAGAGGAGTAGAGTGAAGAGATAGCTTTAATTATAGGGCAATTGAAACCAAATTTTAATAGTACTTCTGCTAAATAATTCCAATTGAGTCGGTCAAAGGCCTTTTCTGCATCGAGTGAAATTAGAGTGGTAGGGGTTTTGAGTTCATTTACTTTGTGAATAAGGTCTAATATTCTTCTGATCTCGTCTCGGGTCTGTCGGCCTTTAATAAATCCTACTTGATCTTTGTTGATTAGGAAGGGTAGGATGTCATTAATTCTATTTGCTAGAATTTTAGCAAACAATTTTATATCACAATTAAGTAGAGATATGGGTCTGTAATTGGAGACTTGATCAGCAGCCTTGCCAGGTTTGGGTATAGTGGTGACCACTGCAGAGAGCATTTCTTTAGGGGCGACTCCTTTGCTTATGATGGCTTGAAAGGTAGAAGAGAGATACGGCGCTAAAGTGGGGCAGAACAGATTATAATATTCGTTTGTGAGGCCATCAGGGCCTGGAGCTTTATTAAGTTTAGAGGACCTAATCGTGGCTTCATGTTCTTTGGGTGAAATTGGTTCATTTAACATTGCCAGGTGATTTTCTGATAGTGTGGGGAGTTTGATTTGGGCCAAGAAGGTGGAGATGTTTGTTTTGTTCACTTTAGGAGTTTCAGGGTCTTCTTTTAAGTTGTAGAGAGAGTGATAATATTGTGCGAAAGCATTTGCTATAAGTTGGGGGTCATATATTTTGGAGTTATTAGAGTTAGTAATAAAAGGGATTTTACTTCTGGCTTGCAAGGTTTTAGTTCTGTTGGCTAGAAGTTTAGAAGGGCGGTCACCATGAATGTAGAAGCTCCACTTAAGTTTAGATAGTTGGGCTTCATTCCGAAATAGGTAAAGGGAATGTAGTTTGTTTCTGCTAGTAGCTAATTTGTCTTTGGTGGAGGGAGAAGAATCTAGTTTGAATTGTTTGTCTAGGGTTCTGATTTCAAGGAGCAGGTCATTAATAGCTTTTTCCCGTTTGAGTTTTTCTCTAGATGCTAAACGGATAAAAAAAAACCCTAATGACTGCCTTGTGAGCACACCACAAAGTTTCCATTGATGGGGCTGAGGGAGAATTTAGTTCGAAATATTCTGAGAGGGCGTCTTGGATCTCTTTGGCAATAGAAGGAGATTTTAAAAGGAAATGGTTAAGTCTCCATGAATTGAAGGAGCATGTGGGGGATGTATCGACCAATGAAAGGAAGATGGGCGCGTGGTCCGACCATGTGGCAGCACCTATCTCGGCATCCACAACATTACTTAAGGCGTTTTTATCTACTAGGAAGTAGTCAATTCGAGAGTGAGTGTTCTTTGAGTGTGAATAAAAAGAAAAATCTACTTCCCCTGCATGCCTGTATCGCCAAGGATCGTGCAAGTTTTCCTGCCAGAGGAAATTCTGAAGTTCCGGGACATAGTGAGAGCTGCCTTTGGATCTGTCTATTGATTTATCAATTACCACATTGTAATCTCCGCAGATCACCAGTTTGCCCTCCCTCATTTTTTTTGCTTTAAGTATGGTTTTAGTGACAAAGAAGACTTGGCGATCATTGGGGGCATACAAATTGAGAAGGGTGTAGGAAGTGGAATTGATTTTGCAATTTAGAATGATGAATCTGCCCTGTGTGTCAATCACGGAGTCAAGTAGTGGAAAATTTACTGTGTTCTTAACAAAAATGGCTACCCCAACCTTTTTAGAATCAGTGGAGGATAGGAAAGAGTGAGGAAAGAGTTTATGTTGTAAGCTGAAAGAGTCAGAGGTTTGTAGGTGCGTCTCTTGCACACACAGTATATCCACTTTCCTCTTAATAGTGTCTCTCCATAGTGAGGAGCGTTTATGCGGGGAGTTGAGCCCATTTACATTCAAGGACATTATCTTAATCCCCATAATGACGTATAGAAAGAATAGATAGCAATCTTATTCCTGAAGCATAATACCGTAGTGACATTTTGGCTAACAAACTAGAAACATAAAAAACAGGAATGCAAATCTTTTTTTTAAAAAACAATGTTTTATTAGGAGAATACAGAGATCACACATCTGGTATGACAAAGTAACAGCACAATACTGACTCTTTACAGTAGTCACCTCTTATGCAATTTTTGTGACATTAGATAACTCTTATTGCAAAAATATAGGACCTCAATGTATGTGTTCCTCTGTTCCCTCCTTCCTCTTTTCTTATTTCTTTGACAAATAAAACACTAGTACCATAAACAAAAGTACAACACAAGTAGTAAAAGTCTAACTTAATAACTTCGTGTAGCATCCACTCCACCTGTCTTCTCAGTCTGTTATATCTAGATTCCCTAAATTCCCACTCATTTTTTCTTTCAGGTAATGGGAGGAATATCTAAAGGGACTAATGATCTCTAATATTTCTTGTTTGTTGCATGTACCTTCAATGAATTCCCTCCACTTCCCAAAGAAGCCTCCTGTCATTCTCTCCTTATTCCTTTCTGTGTCTAGCTTTTCTAGAAATAGGAGTTGTCTCATGGCTATTTTTACCTCCGCTAACTCCGGATGTTCTGTTTTCAGCCAATGTCTAAGTATAATGCGTTTAGTTGCTAGCAATACCAGATGAACTCCTTTGTTCTTAATCAAAATATCCTCCTCGTCTTCCTTTCCCTTGGGCTTAAGTATGTAGTGGAAAATGCAGCTCTGTGGTTCCAAAGGCACCCTGGATTTCCATATCTCCTCTACAAAGGCTACTACTTCTACCCAAAGTTTCTGGATATGGACACACTCCCATAGACAATGTAGTAAGCCTGCCTTCGCCAACCCACACTTAGGGCATGCATTAAGATAATTTATTCCTTGGCTGCTTTTACCAAATGGTATGTTAAATGCATATATTGCTCTGTGTGCTATTTTAAATTGTGTTTCCCTCCAGACCTCACTAACTGTCGCTTTCTTCACCATCTCCATCCCTTTAATAATTTTCTCCGCTATGTCCGTATCACCTAGTTCCACTTCCCACCTGGCAAAAATCGTTTGTACCGTACCCTTCGTTGCCCATATCGAGAAGTGCCAGTATAATTTAGATAGTGTGGCAAATCCATCCATCTTTTTCAAAATTTCTGCAAATTCCTCCGACTCCTCCAGTGCCTCCAAATTTGCCAGCCTGGAAGTGATAAATTTTTTGAGTTGCAAGTATTGTAACCCCTGATTAGCCTTCAGCCCAAAACGTTTCTGAATCGATTCCCAACTCATGAGTTTTTGTCCTGGTCCCTCTAGTAGGTTCTCCAGAATATGAATCCCTTGTTGTCTCCAGACCCCAAATAATTTATTCTCTCTACCTTGTGAGAATTCCGGTAATGACCAAAGTGGCATCCATGTGGTGACATGCATAGGCCTCCCAAACAGTTTGCGTACTGAGCGCCATGTTGCCAAGGTATCTCTAAAAAGAATGTTATCCTTGGTGATCCTGGGGAGAGATTTGTATGGGGTTAGCAGGAGCGCCTTCAGCTCCCATGGGTGCGCCAGCTGAACCTCCGCTTGGGTATTTGAAAAATAACTCGTATCATGGTACCAGTCCAGAATGTGCCGCCACATTGCCGCCAAATTATATAATCTAATATCGGGTAATTGGGCCCCCCCTTGACATTTCCTGAGCACCAACTTACTCATTGCTATTCTCGCCTTTCCTTTACTCCATATGAATTTCAGGAAAGCTCCCCTAAGCAGATTGATGTCTTTATGTTTGAGTAGTAACGGCACATTCTGGAGTGGGTACAAAAGCCTAGCAAAGCTAACCATCTTTAATAGTTGGATCCGTCCCCAGCAAGATAGCGGGAGATTGTGCCACCGAGACAGCTCCTCTTGGATCTTTTTTATGACTGGTGTAAAGTTTAAATGATATAGGGATGACGACCTGGATCCTATTTTAATACCTAAATAGGTGATGCAGGAAGAGGCAACCTCCACTCCCAATTCCCTCTTAGTAAGCTGTCCCTGACCCCCTAGTACTAACAGTTGGCATTTGTCTTTATTTATTTTATAGCCCGAGAAATGCCCAAACTCCTCCAAGACCTCCAATACCTTCCTCACCTGGTCCTTGGGGTTCCCCAGAAATAGGAGCATGTCATCTGCGAAACACACTAACCTAGCCTCTACCTTGCCTATTGTTATTCCTTCGTATATTCTTTTTGTCTTGAGAAATAGGGCTAGGGGTTCTAATGCTATATTAAACAACAAAGGGGAGAGAGGGCACCCCTGCCGAGTCCCTTTTTGTAATTGAAAGGCCTCAGAAATGAAACCTGGAGTATTTATTTTCGCTTGGGGGTTCTTATACATAGCATTTATGTATGTCCTACACAAGCCAGTTACCCCCATTCTATCCAGGATCAGATTTAACCATTTCCAGTGAACATTATCAAATGCCTTTTCGGCATCTAAGGCCATAAGAGCCGGATTCTTTGACATCTCCAAATTTTTCCGCTGCTATCTGAGCTGTTAAAATCATCCTGATATTTTTGATCCCCGATCTCCCTTTTACAAATCCCATCTGATGGTCCCCTATTATCGTGGGCAAAATGAGGGCCAGTCTATTTGCCATGACCTTTGACCAAATCTTTACGTCTTGATTTATTAAAGAAATTGGTCTATACGACCCTGGCAATGTATTATCTCTCCCTGGCTTGTGTAGGACCCTAACATACGCCATGTCTCCTGTGGGTAGCATTCTCTCTGTATTAATGATTGTATTGAAAATCACTTTCAACCCGGGCGTCAGTTCTTCTCTCAACAGCTTATAAAAGTCCCCTGAGAATCCGTCAGGACCCGGTGCTTTCCCGGGTGGTAGTTTCTTAATGACCTCGGAGATTTCGTCCACCGATATCTCCCTATTTAAAATCCCTCGATCCTCTTCTGATAACCTAGGTAGCTTAATTTCCTTCAAGAATTCTCGGCCCTTTTCCAAATCAAAGGGGGACTGCGAGTATAGATTTAAGTAATACTCCCTCAAAATCGAGTTAATCTTCTTTGGATCATTCGTGAAATTGCCTGCCCCATCTTGCATAGTCATGATGTTGGTAACTGTTCTCCTCCCCCTAACTAAATTGGCCAGCAATTTCCCTGCTTTGTTCCCATGTTTGTAGAGGGATAGTTTTAAATGATCGCTATATAAGTCTTCCATTCTACCCTGGTATAAATCATAGGCTGCTTTAGCTTGAACCCATTTCCCTTTGTTATCTGTACTTAGGTTTTGCAAGAAATTGGTATAAGTTGTTCTTAAAGTAGAGGTTGCCTCCACCAGCGCTTTAGAGGTTTTCTTTTTCTTTTGTGCCACATAGGCCATAATCCTTCCTCTTAAAACAGCTTTCGCTGCGTCCCAATATAAAAATACGTCCTCCGCCTCATCCCTGTTATCTCTTTCATATTCCCACCACCAACCCTTTAGGATGTCTCTAAACTGTTCATCATTTGTTAATGAATGGGGGAACCTCCATAAAATATCTGACCCCCGTTTGTGTGTTTCCCTGATATTAATGCTGATCGGTGCATGGTCAGAGATAACTATGTCATTAATCCCTACCCCTTCTATTTGTTTGATTAAGTTCTGGGACACCAAGAAATAGTCAATACGAGACCATGACTGTCTCGCATGTGAGAAGTGTGTAAATTGTCTCTCTGCTGGATTAGATGATCTCCACATGTCTACTAGCTGTGTACCTTCACACAAGTCTTTCAGCAATGATTTTCTCGAGTCTCCCTGTCTGGGGCCGTGATCCGTTCTCTTCCTATCCTCCAAATTACTCATTACGCAATTGAAATCTCCCCCTAATAGTATATTCTTGTTGTCCTCCCCCATCACCAACTGTTCTATTTTGGCAAAGAATGATCTGTCTCTCTTGTTTGGGGCATAGATATTGTATATACTGATTCTACCAGCTGGTGTATCAAGCACTATATTTATCCATCTACCTTCATTGTCAAATTGTTGAGAGATTAGCTTACACCCCGAATTCTTATGTGCTAGAACCACCACGCCAGATTTCCCTTTAACTGCCTGTGACCCCCATACCTCCCCAACCCACCCTTTGTGCATCCTCTTGAAGTCTCCCTCTTCCAGGTGTGTTTCTTGCAATAAGGCAAGATCCAACTTTAATTTCCCCAGATGTCGCAAAACCATATTTCTCTTGTGAGGAGACCACAATCCCTTTACATTCCAACTAACCACTTTCAACATTGTGGTATCTCCAGTAGAATCAGAGTGGATTTTGGATGTACACGATAACCTGAACATAAGAATGCTATAATACAGAAACTGTGTAAAACACCTCCCTCCCCTCCTCTCTCCCTCTCCTTTCGCTGACTTCACTTTCTTCCCATGTGAGAAATACCTTCCCTGTCGACTCCATCTCACTCTTCTTTCCCCTGTAAGAACCTCTCCACCTATCCACCTCCCCCTTTCCTGTATCGTTGCTGTTTACTCCCTAACTTAAATAGATCACTATACTGCACAGCCTATCTTCCTGGCAGTTTTCAGCCTGTATACTATTCCCATGTAGCTTTGAACCGGATTTGTAGAAGACCACCTCTCTTTAGTTCCCCAGTGTCCCCTTGTATTAGGAAAGTCTCTCTTGGTAAAATGTCCACGAAACCACCTAGCTAGTTCTTTGAATGATCAGGAGACCTAGATCCCCTTGGGATATGGGGCTGGGATAAATCACCCTGTGGCTGCGTTGTCTCCAAGTCCTCCTCAGAGCCTGTATTGATCCTCTCCCTTCCCCTTGGTGGGCTTTTGGGGTTAAATAAGTAGGCTAATGCTTTTTCGGCCTCCTCTGGTGAGTTACATGTGATGGGCTTTGCATTGTCCGGAAGGATTTTAGCACTGCCGGGTATTGGAGAATAAACTTGATCCGCTTGCGGCCAAAGCTGAGCAAATTTCTTTGTAGGTGCATCTCCTCTTAGAGACCTCCACTGAGTAGTCAGCAAACATTAAGAATTTCTGCCCCTCATGCTGCACCAGCCCTCCATTTTTCCTATACGCTTGCATCAAGCGAGTTTTTTCTGCAAAGTCCAGGTACTTTACTATAACTGGTCTCGGTCTTGCCTGGCCGTCATCCTGGTCTTCCTTCCTGGGGGGCCCAATTCTATGTGCCCTCTCAACTTTTAAGTGTTTGTCAATACCTAACAGTGAGGGAATAGTTACTGCACAGAGTTGTGGTAAAGCTGTCGTTTTCACGCTTTCCGGGACGCCAATAATGCGTAAATTATTTCGCCTGGAGCGATTTTCTAAGTCCTCCATTTTGGCTTCTAGCAAAGCAGTTGTCTTTTGTAACTTAAGCAGGGTGTTTCTAGACCCAAAGATGTCATCTTCTACACAACTCAATCTTTGCTCATAGTCAGTGAGCTGTGCCGCCTGATTAGAGACTTCTGCCTGCAAAGCAGATAGTGTGGCTGCCACTGATGCTGTGACTGATTTTGTGACAGTGTCCTCCAGTGCTGCTGTAATCGCTGGGGCTATGAGAGTTGCTACCTTAGCTGCTAATTCATCACAGCTCCATGCCTGCCCCGTTATTACCTCAGTCCCAGGGGTGTCTGCCCGGTCTTCCTGAGCTCCCAGGCCTGCCTGCTGCGTGCTCCTGCCGCTTCTCGTGGCGCGTAGCGAGTCAGGCGCCATCTTGGACGCCATGCTGCCCGGAGGTAAGTGGGAGTAAATTGAGCCTGCCGCTCCCCGCGCTGCCGCCGATCCCCGCTTTGGGTACCGGGATGATGCCTGAGGTGCCGGCACTCGTTAGCGCCGTCTGTGCTGTGGTTTGTCGGGCGGGGAGCTCCGTTATAGGGGAGCAAAGTCCGGAGCCGCGTTCCTCACCTCCTCCTCACATGCGCGCCGGAACCGGAAGTCCAGCAATGCAAATCATGACCACAAATGTGGTCCGCAACATCAGTAAGAACTCCTTACAAAGGGAGTCGAAGAAAGGGGGTAAAGTCCTGAAAAGGAACCTGCAATAGAAAGGTCAATTGGAAAACCAAAAGGATATGCAGTTCTCTGAGAAAGAGGAAGCACCCTGGGAAGACAAGCTGTTTGCTTAAAGTTGTTGTCATTCGGTCATTCTGTTTCTGGAGCGATGGGTTTTGTCCGACCAAATGGGTGAGATGAAGCCGGGCCTGTTATCACCTTTTTTCGAGGGGGTGTTGGATGGAGTGGAAATAAGACCCCAGGATAGTAAAGTCTCCTTGGCCACTGCAGGGGAGTTGCATAACAAGGTTGCGGAGTCTTT
Source organism: Phyllomedusa bahiana (assembly GCA_025379985.1). Lineage (NCBI taxonomy): Eukaryota > Metazoa > Chordata > Amphibia > Anura > Hylidae > Phyllomedusa > Phyllomedusa bahiana. The sequence goes on along the minus strand of JAODAL010024314.1, from coordinate 20,478 downwards.
GGTGATTATGAGCTTTACTGGGAAGCCCCAGTGGTATGGGATGTTATTGTCTCTTAAGACTCTTGTAAAGAGGGCGAATTCTTTCCGACGTAACATAGTGCCTGCCGAGAGGTCTGGATATATGGAGATGTCCTTGAATCTCTCGGGCAGGTTAGAGGCATTGCGGATGGCCTTGAGGAACTGTTCTTTGATCTTGAAATAGTGGATTCTGGCAATCACGTCTCTCGGGAGGAAAGGAGATAGGTGTTTAGGCTTAACAAGCCTGTGTATAACGGTCTATCATGAGGTCTTGGTCTATGGCTTCTGGTAGTATCAGAGCTATTAAATCGGTTAAGAATTGAGGCAGATTCAGGAGGAACCGATTCTGGAACACCGCAGAGTCGTATATTGTTACGTCTTGAGCGATCTTCGAGATCAAGGACTTTGGAAGATAATTTCTGGACCTCGTCTTCTAGAGCGGCATTGGCGGTTATGTGACTTTGCAAACTCCGCCATTTTCCTCTCAACATGATCTGTCCTGGAGACGAGTGCTTGGATGTCCATTCTGAATTCCCCCATCATCTGCTTAAAATCTGTTTGGAGGGTTTCCCTGAATGAAGAGAATAAGCGTTGCAGGGTATGCTCTGAGGCACAGAAGGAATCTGTGTGATGCTGATGATCCATATCCACCGAGTCCTGTCTGGAAGAGGCTTGAGATAGTGAAGGGGACCCGTTGCGTCTGTCTCTGCTTTGTGAGTGGGTGGATGGGGTCTGAAAAAATTCGGTTAATTTAGTGGGCTGGGATTTTCCACCTTTTTTTTGAGTTGCCTCCCATTGATGGTAGTAGGTGTGGGTTTTTTTTTTTTGTTTGTTTTTTATTTAATTTACTTTCACCTGGCCTTGTTCCTAAGTAAGAGGGAGAGTGTTACTGGAGTACACAGAGAGTCAATAATGTTAATGTCTTAGTAAAGAGGGTGCAATATTATAAAATATTCTTGGAAGCTGAAGGTGGTTGTACCCGTTTTGTTGAGTTCTTTATGGTACTTGAGGGTGCTGTAATTGGTCCGTCTGTGTGTTGTGAGTCGGTTAGGTGCAGACCAACTCTTTATTATTAGCCAATAACACAGGTTGCAGCGGAGTGAGAGAACAATGTGTCAGAGGGTCGATTGAGCAGTGTTGTGCTGGGAAATACAGGAGGTAGTAAACTCTCACTCAGGTGGGTGCAAAGGGCCTGGGACCTATGGCTTCCAGCTATGTGGCTATGTCTCTGGAATTTAGAGTAGTGGGGTAACAAGGCACCGTCTCACTCACCGCACTGCTTCACGGCGATGACGGGGGTTTCAGGAACGGTGAGAGAACAGTCGCCTCCGGCTTTGTCCTTTGAGATCTGCTCTCAGCAGGGCAGGAACGAATTTTGGCGCGCAGGCCGCGTGTGCTTTCCCAGGGGCTGATAGACCTGCTTCAAGATGGCGGTAGTGTGTTTGCCCGGGTCTTGACTTGGACACCAGAGGGCCGCACAGCAACAGAACAATGACCTCGGGTTTGCCGTCGGTGAGTCTGAGCACGAGAGCACCACAAGGTAGAACCCCAGAGGCAGCAAGCGATCCACTAGAGATGCAGTTCGTGGTGTCTCTGCTAATGTTTCAATGGGTGAGTGGCAGCCTGGGAGCCCTGGGATGTCACAAGGGAGCGGAGGCCTCATGTCAAAGATGGCGGAGCGCCGGGATTTCGACTCGCCCCCCGCGTCATCAGCCGGCGATATCTGCCTCACTGGGACGGTGGGTAAGTGATCACCTCCAGGTTTTTTCTCCGGCAGCCGCCTCTGCTTCTGGCTTGGCAGGCAGGTGGATGTTGCGCCGTCCTAGGTGCTGCTCGTATTTCAGGGCCACGTTCTCTTGTTTCAAGATGGCACTTCTGCACATGCCGGAGATCCGACAGGGAGATGTAGGGCCGTTAGGTGCCGAGATTTCACCTTCGTCGCCGAGAAATCAGGTCTTCGGGGTCTCAGCAGGTTGGGACAACTGGTGGTTGTAGAAGTGGAGCAAACCAGGGCTTATTTTAGCAGTTTTAGTGCGTCTTCCCACGGAGCTACTGTCTCACACGTCCGGCAGCATGCAGGACCACCCCACTCCCCACCACCCAGTCAAGCTTTGTTGATAGATCTACTTTGCAGTTAAATTTGAATACAGCAATTTTGTAGTCACCACAGGTGTACTGATAGGTGCCAAAAATACCTTTTAATATCCGTATACATTTCAGACAGGTGTTTTTTTCACTTTTGGTCAGTCAAGCTTTGTTGATAGATCTACTTTGCAGTTAAATTTGAATCCAGCAACTTTGTAGTCACCACAGGATGATAGGTGCCAAAAAATACCTTTTATTATCAGTATACATTTCAGATACGTGTTTTTTTCACTTTGGCGCAGGCAGCTGTGTTGATAGAGCCACTTTGCAGTTAAATTTGAATCCAGCAACTTTGTAGTCACCACAGGTGTACTGATAGGTGCCAAAAATACCTTTTAATATCCATATACATTTCAGACAGGTGTTTTTTTCACTTTTGGTCAGTCAAGCTTTGTTGATAGATCTACTTTGCAGTTAAATTTGAATCCAGCAACTTTGTAGTCACCACAGGTGTTAGATCTACTTTGCAGTTAAATTTGAATCCAGCAACTTTGTAGTCACCACAGGTTGATAGGTGCCAAAAAAAACCTTTTATTATCAGTATACATTTCAGATACGTGTTTTTTTCACTTTGGCGCAGGCCAGCTGTGTTGATAGAGCCACCTTGCAGTTAAATTTGAATCCAGCAATTTTGTTTTGATTTGAGGGATTTGAGAATAGCTGTAATTTGCCGTCTTTTAATAAGAGACGTTCCAAAACTCTTCCATACCTTCTCAAATTTTTATTTTTTCTAAAACATGGAGCAAAATTTCAGATGGTAAGCGAGCAAAGAGGGGGGTAGGACATGGAGGTAGAGGTACGAGAGAAGGTGCTCCTTCCAGTGCTGGCGACAACACGCAAGCCAGCGGATTGTCGGTAGCAGGACCGTCATCGCTGGGTCAGGGCCCTGTGAATCTCAGTAAAGAACAGCGTCGCCAATCTGTTCTTCAGTGGTTAATGCAACCAGCATCCAGCAGTCGTACCTCCCTCGTCCTCCCAGCACGGCCACAAATGTCGTCATCAGCATCATCAGCATCCGTCCAACATGAAGCACCCCAAAAAGTCAACTCGTGTACCCACCACTGGGATAATCCATTTTATGAAGACCTTTTTGATGACAAAATGCGGTTGGGGTCAGAAGGCATGTTAAAAGATCAAGAGGCCAAAGAGGATGATTTTCTCTGCTCTGACGCCCAGTTACTGATGCCATCAGAGGAGGGGAAGGAAGCCGGTCCCAAACGGCAAAAATCCCGGGCGGTTTGGCAACGCCTTGCATCCCTCTTGCTTGAGCCCGCAGCTCCTGATGCAGAATGTCAGGACGGGCGAAGTCACCTGTGTTGATGATGATAATGACACATTTCGGATCCAATGTGGTCTTTTCAGCAGAATTTGGTTGGAGCGCTTCATCACTGGACGAGGAGGAAGACGATGGGGTAGTGTCAGTACGGGTCCCGTCTCAAAAAGGGGGAGGGGTCGCAGAAGTCCGCTGATCTGATTCCGCCCCGCCACGGTCAGCGGAAACCCCGCTCCTCGCTTATCTCCGTCAAAAAGGTCCCGGACCTCTCAAGTCGGGCCTTCTTTGAGCAAGCCTCTGATTCACCCAGCGATGTCATAAAGCCCGCCTTTGCCGTAAACCATAAGTAGAGGCAAGAATCTTAGGTGTTTAACCACCACCAACATGTGTAGTCACATGCAGCAATGCATAGTTGAAAAAGGAGGGAACACTTGGCCAAAAAAGGCCAGACCCACGCCGGCCTCCAACCACTGTCACACCCTCTGTCTCCGGCCCTCCTCCTCCGTCACCCCCCAATCATTCCCAGCTGCCCATGTCTCTCAGAGCAGATCAGGGATCAGCCTCCGCTTCAGCCTCCACCGTCGCCCGAGTACCACCAGCACCACCAGAGACCCATCCTACCCCTTCCCCTTCCGCCAGTTTGACGACCTGCACGCCGTACAGCAGCCAGTCAAAGCAGCCAGCCTTCTGTCTTCTGGTTTGGGAGCAGAAGAACACTTTAACCCAAACCATCCCAAGCTAAAACCCTGAATATCGGCATTGCCAGGCTTTTGGCCTTGGAAATGTTGCCTTTCCATCTGGTGGACACAGATGGGTTTTCTCCCACGTCATGGCCCTTCCCTGCCCCCAATACCAGATTGTCGAGCAGGCATTTCTTTCCCCAGAAAAGCCGTCCCTGCCCTGGCCAGCCACGTGTCATCTAAAATTTCAAGCGCGTTGTCTGCATCTGTGGCCGGAAAAGTCCATCTGACGTCCGACACATGGACTAGTAAGCACGGGCAAAGGCCGATATATCTCTGTGACAGCTCACTGGGTGAGCTGGGTGGATGTCTCTGGGGGTGACGGTGGCTCTCAGGCTCGGCGCACGATCTTAAAAAAATGCAGGGATGGTGCAGGGTTCTTTCCCCCAAGGTCCTCTGGTGGCATCACGTGCCCAGAGAAACCAGGCCGTGTTAAAAATTAATCTGTCTTGGGGGACCGCCCAACACACGGGTAAGGAGTTTGTGGACGGCTCCCCGCAACGAACCGAGCACGGCTGGGTGAAAAAGAACCTTGTGCCGGGCAAGGGGTGTGCGTAACGGGCAAATCTGCTGGCCGCCCTTAAGTGGGGGTGGTTTGGAGCACATCCCTTGCCTGGCACATTCATAAATTTCTTGTCGTCCAAAATTTCGAAAGAGTAGGGGGTTCGGGGATTGCCTGTGAGGAAGGCTCGAAGTTAAGTTCGCATTTCCCGTCTTTTCCGAAACCCGCTTCTTTCCCGCCTGGCTGCGTTGCGGGCGTCAGCTCGGCCCCCCCCGTTTTTAACCGTCTCATTGTTGCGTGGCAACCCCGCGGGAAAATTCCCCCCTCCCATGCTCCAGCGATTGTGGGCGGGCAGGGGCAATGCCTTTTACGCAGTACAAAAAGGGGACCCCTTTGGCCAAACAAGCAGGGGGTTTTGGGACCTCGGGGTGTTAAAGCCCCGAAGTGGAGGCCCAGGTGAAAGAGCTTGCACCAATCCTTGCCGTTTTGAAGAAGCCACCAAAATGGCCCAGGCGGCCAATGCCCTTGTCAGCTTGGTTGTGGTGATCTTAGTTCGGAAAGATCGTTGGACACTCTAAAAACAACAGGCCCCGCCAGCACGGAGGGGGAGACGGAAAAACAGATGCGGCCACGGAGCCTTTCTCCCTTCAAATCCAAAAGGGCCCCCAACAGTTTCAAAATTTTTTAATCGGTTTTCCTTTGGGCAGTGGTTCGGGGTCCGGGGCTATTTTAAACCCGGGGGCTTTCAGCTCTCGGGGGGCCCATCTTTCTCAGGAAAGGGTCAGGGCGGGGTTTTTGAAGTGTGCCGGGGGAGGAGGGGGGAAGAGATAGGAAATTTAAATTACGGGAAAAACGCTTCCGATTTTTCCACAGATAATGTGGATCTTTTTGACTTTCATCAAGATGAATCAGGCATGGATCTCAAATGTTTTTGTGGCCCCCAAATTTGCCGAGGCCCACCGATTAGTTCCCCGGTCTATTTCACTTTTCCTTTTTCAAACAGAAAGGGCCCTCTTAAAAATTTTTTTTTTAAAAATTTGTTTCATTTCTTACTGAAATTTTTTATTCTTTTTTCCCAACATTTTAATTTCCCTGCTGGTTTTTGCTGTGAGGGGGGGACTGAAAAAAAGACAGAAAGGTTTTCATGACAACACCGAATTCCATTTACCATTTTTATTTAAAAGTTTTCGCATTGTCAAGGGTTTTTGGGGGTTCCATGTTGTTTTTTTGTGAGATACAGCTAAAAATCAGGGTCCTTTGCAACGGGAAATGGGTTTTTAAAAAGTGGCATTTCCCCAAACCCAAAATTTTTTTAATAGTGGTTTGAGAAGTAAATATTTTTTATTTTTTGGGGTCATGTTGCTGGGGAAAATCAGCAAAAATCATGGTCCTTTGAAAAAATTGTTTGGGGCTTTTAAGTGGGCATTTCTCCCTCAAAATTTTTAACGGGTGGCGGGAGAAGTCAGTTTTAAAATTTTTTGGGTTTCTTTGCTGCTTTGAAAGCAGAAAATACTTCAGGCCCAAAATTTAAAAAATTTTTTTTTAAAACAGACAATTTTTCTTCACAAACTGCCAAAAGTGGTCAGGGGGCCGTGCTTTAATTTTTGGGGGCTTTTTTGGGCTGTGACATGCGCTATACTACGGGGTCCCTATTATAAAAAAATGTTTTTTTTAACAGACATTTGTTTTCCAATTGTCCAAAGTGGCTCAAGGGTCATGTTTTGAATTTTTGGGGGCATTTTGCGTGCTTGCATAAACTACAGGTCCTATTAAAAAAAAAATTTTGTTTTTTAAACGGGACATTTTTTTCTTCACAATTGCCCAAAAGTGGCTAAAGGGGGTCATTTTTTTGAATTTTTGGGGGCATTTTGCGTGACATCCCAGCTAAATTACGGGTCCTATTAAAAAAAAAAAGTTTTTTCAAAACGAATTTGTTCTTCACAATTGCCCCAAAGGGCTAAAGGGGGTTCATGTTTTAAAAATTTTTGGGGGCATTTTGCTGTGACATGCAGCTATACTACGGGTCCAAATTATAAAAAAATTTTTGTTTCTAAAAAGACTTTTTGTTTTTCAAAAATTGTCCAAAGTGGCTAAAAGGGTCTTTTTTAAATTTTTTTGGGGGCATTTTGCTGGACATGCAGCTATCCTACAGGTCCTATTATAAAAAATTTTTGTTTTTAAAACATTTTTTTTCAAAATTGTCCAAAGTGGTTTTAAAAAAAAAGCCGGGGGTCACCCTTTAAATTTTTTGGGGGGGAAAATTTTGTTTGTAAACTGCAGCTATACTACGGGTTTCCTATTAAAAAAAAATGTTGTTTCTAACAGACATTTGTTTTTTTCACAATTGTCAAGAGTGGCTCAAGGGTGAGGGTGCTTCAGAAACAGGAATGGGGTGGGGCACTTTTAAAAATGGACACATATTGAAAAAATTTGACTTTTTTTTTGCAAAAACTTTAACATGGGCTATAATCCCTTTTATTGAGACAAACCTTTTTTAATAAAATTTAAAAAAAAGAAAAAAACAAAGAAAAGGTGGGTTTCCCATCCTATTTTAAAATTGTGTTTTTTTGAATTAAAAATTTACAAAAAACTTCATGTCCCAAAATTTAGCTGGAAAAAAAAATTTCCCTATAAAATTGTAAAGGGGGGTTTACAGGAAAATTTTGACCAGATGTAGGTTATTCAGGGGACTTTGGAGTATGGAGCACGGACGAGAACAAAGAAACAGAGAAAATTTTTCCTCCAGCACGTTGGGGGAAAAAATTGAAAAAAGAATGCCAAAGGGAAAAAGCGCCCCTTTGGGGGGAAAGGAGCATTAACCCCCAAAAATTTCCAAAGTGAAGCCCCAATTGCTCCCACTCATACGGAGGGGAAAGCGCTATCTAGGTTTGACTGGCCCCTTGAGGAACTGGAGGCCCTTATCTCAAAACTTCCGCTTCCGCACCTGCTTCGATGGGACTTGTTTTTTCGTTGCTGGTCAAAAGGGGCTTTTTTCCCGGGTGTTAATTAAAAGACGGCCCGCCAGCCGGGCTCTACCGCACCCACGAAAACCGGGCCCCCAGGCTGCTGAACCTGAAATTTAATAATGCCCAAAACGGCTAGCCTGGTTTTCTAAAGCCCCCAAACCCTGTAAGTTGGCGGGCGGGACCTCCGTGTTAACAGAGGGGCTGAGGGCAGCACTGGCTTTTAAACCGTTGGGGGGCAATCAAGAGAGCTTAAAATTTTTCTCAAAAAAAATTCTTTTTTTTGAAAAAGGTAAATTTCTGTGGGGGTTAAGTGTGTCAAAAGGGGCCCAGGGCTAGCCCAAAAAATTTCCCAACAATTTGGGGTTTAAAAATTTTTTTGGGGCTGGATTCACTAGGGGGGTCGCATCATTTGATCCCGGGGGATCGCCCCCTAATCATTTGAAAAAGGGAAATTTGGAGGAAAAATAAAAACCATTAAATTGATTGGCTAATCAGTCTCAAAAAGCCAGGAGGGAAATGTCTTCTCAAAAAAAAATTTTTTGGGGGATGATTAGGCCTTTTGGGTTTTAAATTTATGGGGTGGCGGATGAATTAACCCCCATTCCACGTGAAAAAAAATTTACCTTTAAAAAACTGCAGGGGGGGGTGAAATTGTTGTATGTTATCACACTTGAAAAAAAAAGAAAAAATTAGTTTTAATGAAAAAAACTAAAAAAAACTTCCCTAAATAAATTTTGTAAAAAAAAAGTCAGTTACCAAAAAATTACTAAATGAGATCAATGTAAAAAATTTAGCTTTGGGCCACTTTGTGATCTTTGGGTCAAACGGGTTTAGGGGTAATGCTGGGCCCGGGGACAGGGATAGTCAATGTCCAGTGAAAACAAAAATTTGGGGGTTTTGAAAGACCCCCTTTTTTCCCGGGGCACTTTTTAAATTTTGGGGGGAAAAGCAGGTTTAAAGGCTCTTTCGGGCCCCAGGACAGAAATATTTAATGCCCAAGTGAAACAAAAATGGGGGGTTTCAAAGACCCCTTTTTTCCCGGCATTTTTTTAATTTTTGGGGGTCAGACGGTTTAAAATGGTCAAAACTGGGTCCGGGACAGTATAGTCAATTTTAATTTTAAAAAAAAAATTTGGGGGGTTGAAAGACCCCTTTTTTTTCCAAGAAACTTTTTAAATCTGGGGTCATACGGGTTTTAAGGGCCCCATACTTTTGGAAACAGAACAGGTATAGCCCTTGTCCATTTTAACTAAAATGGGGTTTTCAAAAGGACTCCTTTTCCCATTTACTTTTTAATTTTTTGGGTCAGAAAAGGTTTAAAATTTCCTACTGCGGTACGGGGAAAGTTTTTGGGTTAATGCCCAGTTCAACTAAAATGGGGGTTTGGGAAAACCCCTTTTTTTCCGGCATTTTTTAATGGGGGGTTCATCAATTTTGGGGGCTCTTTCGGCGTTCCGGGACGGGGAAATTAAAATTCCCAGTTCAAAAAAAAATGAGGGTTTTCAAATCTTTACTGCCTTCTGGCATTTTTTAAATTTGTGGGTGTGCGGGGTTTAAAGGGGTCATGCTGGGTGCAAGACGGGGATAGTGAATGGCGTGATTTTTTTTTCTGTGGCTTTTTAACCAAATTTTGTCTTCCCTTTAAAAGTAGCACTTTAAACATTTTTGCGGGTTTTTGGATGTTAATTCCAGCTTCTCCATCCCTGTTTGGGTGTAAGAATGAAGGTGTTGTTCCTCTCCCATAGACTTTAATGATCATCGGCGATAATCTATTATCGACTATCGGATAACTTTTTGATAATTGCCGATATCGACTATCGACCCGATGACGATAGTCAACGTAATCGCTCATCACTACTGACCACCGAACCAGACTGGTGGGTCTGCTGCCTAGAGACTTACCCAGCTACATGGTGGTGTATATGTTTTGTTCCTTTTGATGCTGGACTTAAGCTGTGTTTGCTGCATGTTAAACGGCTGAAGTAAGCCGGCTGCATAAGACTTTCTTTTTCTTTTGCTGTTTGTTTTGCCGGTGAAAATAAAACCCTGTATTTTTTGTTGCAACCAACCCGCTTGTGCCAGCCTCTGTGACCACTAATCCTCACAATATATATATGTATATATGTATATAAAATGTTGCTTCTCAGCACGGAGGAATAAACCACCCTTTTTGCACCTATATTCTGCCTGGAGTATAAATAGAAACAATAATTTTGTGCAAGGTATTCTGCTTAACCCCTTACCGCCGGAGCCAGTTTTGGCCTCTCTGACAGAGCCCCTTTTTTTAAATCTGGCATGTGTCACTGTACGTGAGAATAACTTTTTGACACTTTAACCTATCCATGTGATTCAGAGATGGTTTTCTCGTGACACATGGTGCTTTAAGATAGTAAGAAATTTTGGTCCATAAAGTCCTTGTTTATTTGTGAAAAATATCAAAGAATCATGAAAAATTTGAAACATTTACCATTTTCAAACTTCAAAAATTTCTGTGTGTAAGACGAATAGTTATTCCACTCAAAATAACTTATAACTAGCATCAACCATATGTCTACTGTAGGTTGGCATCTTTTTTTTAAATGTCTTTTTTTTATTTACGTCATTAGGGGGCTTAGAAATTTAGTAGTAATTTTCAAATTTTCACAATATACATTTTTTTAGGGATCAGTCCAGTTCTAACATGACTTTGATTGGCCTGTATGTTAGATACCCCCATAAATGACTTCATCTAAGAAACTAAACCCCTTAAAGTATTCAAAACAACATTTAGGAAGTTTATTAACCCATTAGGTGTTTCACAGGAATTAAAGCAAAGTGGAGGTGAAATTTCAAAATTTCACTTTTTTTGCAGATTTTCAATTTTTATCCATTATTCACAAGAACACGGTAGATGTGATCAGGGAAATGCAACTTAATATTGATTCCCCAGATTGTGCCATTTTCAGATATATACCATATGTGGGCCTAGTGCGCATTTTGGCTCAACCACAAGCCCCAGAGTAGGAGGAACACCTACTGGACTTTGGGGTCTCATTTTCATTATGATTTTATTTAGGCGCCATTTCAGGTTTGCAGACGCCCTAAGGTGCTAAAATTTAATAAACATCCCTAAAAAGACCCCATATTGGAAACTACACCCCTTAAGGAATATATCCAGGGGTGCAGTGAGTATATCGACCCCACAGGTGTTTCACAATTTTTTTTTAGTGTTAAGCTGTGAAAATTAAAAATTGTATTTTTTTCCAACAAACCGCAATTTTGGCTGAAAATGTTTCAGTTTTACAAGGAATCCTGGAAAAAAGCACCCCAAATTTTGTCATGCAATTTCTTCTAAGTTCGGCAATACCTTACATGTGGGTGTAAACTGCTGTTTGGGCGCATGGCAGGGGGTACAAGGGAGGGAACGCTATTTGGCTTTTGGCACACAGATTTTGATGGGGCCATGTCTCATTTGCAAAGCCCCCAAAGTACCAGAACAGGTGAAACCTTCCAGAAGTCGCCCCATTTTGGATTCAACACCCCTCAGGGATCTCATCTAGGGGCGTACTGTGCATTTTGGGCGCACAGGTGTTCCATTTTTTTTTTCAGCATTGGGCTATGAAAATGGGGGGAAAAAAGGCAGTTCCGCCATTGTTTTTTGGGCTTCATTCTTACAATGTTCGCAGTACGGGATAAAAAACAGGATAACTTTACTATGGGGGTTGGTACAATTACAATGATATAAATTTTATGTACTGTATATACTCGAGTATAAGCCGAGTTTTTCAGCCCATACTCGAGTCACTGTCGGCACGCAGGTGCTGCGATGGCCCGTGCGCCGGCAGGGACACTTCTTGCTATATCGACTCCTCAGGGAGCGCACATAGCAGAATGCCGAGTAAAGCTGACAGCGACGGGCACTGCCGTGGCCCGTCGCTGTCGGCGATCTCTTCCCCTATATGCGACTCCTCTGGAGTGCATAGAGGGGAAGATACCACTGCGGAGCAGAGAGTGAGCGCTCCCTGCGCTGCAGTGGACTCCGGACGGCCGCCCGGAGTTTCTGGCACAGGCAGCGTGTGTCATCAGCGAGGAGGCGGAGCGGCAAGGGAGACGGAGCAGCGGGGAGCCAGGTAAGTGTTTGTTTGTTTGTTTTTTTATTACCTGCCTATACCTAGCCTATACCTGCCTATACCAGCCTATTACTTGCCTATACCAGACTATACCTGCCTATTACCTGCCTATACACAGCCTATATTAGCCTATACCTAGCCTATACCTAGCCTATACCTAGCCTATACCCAGCCTATACCTGCCTATACCTGCCTATACCCTACTTATTAGAACATATACCTGCCTATAACCTGCTTATTACCTGCCTATAAGGACATATAACTGCCTATGGGGCACATAAATCTGCCTATTACTGCCTATGGAGCACATAAACCTGCCTATAACTGCCTATGGGGGACATAAACCTGCCTATAGGGGACATATACCTGCCTATAACTGCCTGTGGGGGACATATACCTGCCTATAATTCCCTGTGGGGGACATAAACTTGCCTATAACTGCCTGTGGGGGACATATACCGGCCTATAACTGCCTGTGGGGGACATATACCTGCCTATAACTACCTGTGAGGGACATATACCTGCCTATAACTGCCTGTGGGGAACATTAAACTGCCTATACCTGCCTATGGGGGACATATATCCGCCTATGGGGGACATTAAACTGACTATGCAATTTTTTTGGTATCCATTTTTATTTTTGATATTTACCAGTAGCCGCTGCATTTTCCACCCTAGACTTATACTCGAGTCAATAAGCTTTCCCGTTTTTTGTGGCAAAAGTAGGTGCCTCGGCTTATACTCAGGTCGGCTTATACGCGAGTATATACAGTAGTTTTTTTATGTTTTATTACTTTGAACCAATAGAAATAGGTCTATAAAAAATTGTGTTTTTATGTTGTCCTATTCTGACAACCATAGCTTTTTTATTTTTCTGTATACGGAGCTGATTATGGGCTTGTTTTTTGTGGGATGAATTGATGATTTTATTATTACCATTACAGGGTGGATATGACGCTTTGATCCCTTTTTATTGAGGTTTTTATGAGGCATTTTGAACAAAATACAACATTCCTGGTAGTGTTTTTTATTTTTATTTTTTACAGGGGTCACCGTGCGGTATAAATTACATGCTAGCTTTACTCAGTAGGGCAATACGATTACAGTGATACCAAATTAGTATATTTTTTTCATGTTTTACTGCTTTTACACAATAAAAACACTTTTATTCAAAAAGGAAAACACGTTTTTGCATTGTCGCAGTCTGAGAGCCATAACTTTTTTATTTTTCTGTGAACGGAGCTGTGTAGGGGCTGGTTTTGAGCGGAATGAGTTGAGGTTTGTATTGGTATAATTTTTTTCGGGACAAGACTTTTGATCAGTTTTAAATCCGTTTTTTGGGAGGCAGGGTGATGAAAATACTGCACTCCTAGGAGTGTTTTTTATATTTATTTTTAACAGCGCTCACTGTGCAGTATCCATGACAAGTTAGCTTTACTCTGTGGGTCGATACGATTACGCTGATATCAAATTTATATATTTTAGATTTTTTTTTTATGTTGAAGCCCTTTAAAAAAAAATGTGTTTTTATTGTGTAAAAAAAATTTTATGCATCGCTGTCTTCTGAGAGACATAACTTTTTTATTTTTCCGTATACAGAGAGGTGTAAGGAATTTTTTTTTGCGGGATGAACTGGTGTTTTACTTGGTATAAATTTGGCGTTTATATGAGTTTTTGATCGCTTTTTATCCAATTTTATGTGCGGTGGGATGAACAAAAATCACAATTCTTTGATTGTTTTTTGTTTTGTTTTTTAACAGCATTCACTGTACAGGTAAATTAATATGACATGTTTGTAGGGCAGGTCATTACGCACGCGCCAATACCAAATATGGGTACTTTATTTATTTCTGATCTTTTTTGGGGCGTTTGACGTCTGTAAAGGGGAAAACGCCGGTGTACGTGTTTTTATTTTATTTTTTGTGTTTGTGTTTTACTTTTTTTCACTTTTTTAATTTTTTTACACTTCTTTTTACTTTTCCCCATAGGGGATTTTTTAACAGCAATCTTCAGATATTCTGAAGATTCCTGTTAGAAGGCAGGCCAGTACATAGCATTGTTGCTATGCACTGGTCGCCATGACAACTGTCAGTCACGATGCCCACAATGCAATGTGGGCATGGTGACGTCACAGACGACCCAGGGAGTGATCTTCAGTTCCCGGAGCCGGCTGGTAGCAGGTCGCTGCCGCACTAATGTGCAGCAGTGCGCCGAGGAGCAGGCAGGAGGGGCTCCCTCCTCCTGCCTGCGACTCGGCTCCGACGATCTTAATTGATCGTCAAAGTTAAGGGGTTAAACACCCGCGGCCGGAGCTCACTCCGGCCGCGGGTGATGAGGCATGAAGCCAGCGGTAATATAGCGCTGGTCCCATGTCGCGATCGCGCGCGGCTCGCCCGCAAGCCTGCGCGATCGCCAGGACGTACGCATACGTCCAATGTCGGGAAGGGGTTAAGGGTGTTTTCCATGAATTTGAATTTAAAGGCAACATGTATGAATGGGGCTGCACCAGTTTTCTGGTGTACTTTGAGCCAAAAAGAATGTATTACAAAGTCCCTTTGTAATGCGTCAAAGACACTTTATAATGCGCCAAAGATTAGGGGCATTCTGGGGGCATTTCGCACCACATTCATAGAAATAGACAAATTTATGATTCTTTGACGCCAAATCTAGGCGCAGAACAGTTAGAACAGCCAGACCAAGTTAAGGGTGGTCTGCCTGAGCCTGAGTTGTCGTATTGGCACTACACTGCGCCTGTATTTATGAACTGCAGAAGAACAGGTTCATACATTCTAGTGCATTCTACACTACCTTAAAACTATTTAGAACTGGCTTGTCAGCGTCAACATTCATACATGTCGCCCTGTCTATTATTTAGCTAAGTGAAGGGTCTGCCGTCCTCTAGCAAGCACGACGCACCCAGGGCAACTCTCTTCAGCTCAGTCTGCTGCATGCAGCCACAGCCCAAAAAATTTTAATGCTATTTATTTGTTGCTAATATAAATATTATGCTTTTCTAGGAACATGTCGTTGTCAAAATAACTGCAGTTATGATAAGATATCACAGCTTATAAACAGCCTCCCAGGTCCTGATGTGCGCCCAGTGAAAAACTGGGAAATTCCTATCATTGTTGCTGTAGACATGACCCTGTATTCAGTCATCAGCTTGGTAAGTATGTCTTTTTTATTGTTTTATTTGGTGATAAGAAGCAAATTAGTTACTAGATACAGTTGAAACCAGAAGTTTACATAAACTATATAAAAAGACACATGTTTTTTCTCACTATCTGACATGAAATCAGAATAACCCTTTCCCCCGTTTTAGATCAATTAGGAACGAAAATTATTTATATTTGCCAAATGACAGAATAATGAGAGATAGAAAATTTTTAAGGCATTTTTATTACTTTCTGCAAAATCAAAAGTTTACATACATTTCATTAGTATTTGGTAGCATTTCCCTTAAACTGTATGACTTGGGTCAAATGTTTTGGATATTATTATTATTATTTATTTTTGAGCGCCCTTGGTTCCAGAGCGTTGTACATTCAGGTTTCATACATAACATAGGTCAAACAAGTACAAAAGGTAAAAAATTTAACTAACTAACAAACTGGTACAGAAGGAGAAGGTTCCCTGCCCGTGAGGGGCTTAAAATTTCAAAAGAGGATGGTGGTAAGAGACAGAAGGTGAGGGGCAGACATGGTTGTGGATAGTGTAGTGACAGCAGGATTATAGTTGTTTATAGGCAATACTTAAGAGATGGGTTTTCAGGTTGCTTTTGAGCTGGTGAAGTGGGGGAGATTTCCTGAGGAGTTGGGGTTGCAGTTCCAGAGAAATGGGGGAAGCATGGGAGAAGTATTAGAGACGGTTGTGTGGGGTTTTTTTGACAGGGGGAGAGCAGGAAGAAGGTCCTGTGAGGACGGAGATTGGTGAGGGGAGATATCTGGAGTTTAGAGCAAGATGTATGGGGGGAATGGTTATGGTGAGCCTTGTGGTCAAGGTTGCTAACTTGAACTGGATTCCGGTGGGCAATGGGAAGCCAGTGAAGGGAGCGGCAGAGGAGTATCGGGGAGAGAGGTGAATCAGACAGGCAAGCAGAGTTAAGGATGGATTGGAGGGAGCGAGTGTGCTGCTGGGAGGCCAAGAGGAGGATTTTTGCAAATAGTCTATTTCGGGGAGATTACGAGGGCATGGACCAGCATTTTTGTGCTTTCGAAGTTAAGGAATGATACGGAGATTTTTTCAGGTGGAGGGCGGCAGGTGGAGGTGAGGGTTTGGATGTGGGTTTGAAGGACAGATTGGAGTCAAGGGTTATCCCAAGGGCAGAGTATTGTGGAGCTGGTGAGAGAGTGTAGCCATTGACTGTGATAAGAGATCAGGTGGAGGGATGGAGGGGGTCGGTGGAAAGATGATGAATTCAGTTTTCTCCACGTTTAGCTTCAGGAGACGTGAGGAGAAGAAGGAGGATATGGACGAAAGACGGGTCGGGATCCGGGAGAGTAGAGAGGAATATGTGGCCGAAGATGTAGAGTTGGGTATAAACACATACATGATTGGATTGAAAGCTGACCCAGACCAATAGTGTAGATAGAAAAAGTAGTGGCCCAGGACAGAACCCCTGGGGTACACCAACAAGAGCGGTGCAAGAGGAGGAGTGTGGTGAGTGAGAGAGCTGAAGGGTCCAATCAGTGAGGTAGGAGGATATCCGGGAAAGGCCAAGTCTGTGATCCAAGGGAGGAGAAGATTTGTAAGGAGTGAGTGGGTCAACGGGTGTCAAAGGCAGAGGACAGGTCTAGGGGAAAACAGTGGCGTTGAGGCTTTGCTAGGTCATTGGTGACTTTGGTTAGGGGGGGTTTCTATAGGGGTGGGTGGGGTCAAAACCAATTGCAGTGGGAAAGGAGGAGAGTTGGTGAATAGATGAGAGGAAAGTTGAAGATAGACGTGTTTTTTCAAGGAGTTTAGAGGCGAATGGAAGCAGTGAGATGGGGCGATAGCTTGGACAGACAAGGGGTCAAGAGATGTTTCCCTTAAGGATGGGTGTGATGGTCGCATGTTTAAAGGAGGAAGGAGATGCCAGAGGTTAATGATAGTTGAAGAGAGGGGTGGGGGCTGGGATGATAACAGCACTAAGGTAGGGATAGAGGTAGATGCAGTGGGTCAAGATTACAGTTGTGAGGTGTGGATTTGGACATAGAGTGGAGAGCTTTTTCATGATGACAGTAGAGAAGGAGATAGGGGGAAATAGTGTGAGAAAGGTGTAGAGGTGGGATTTGGGGACACTGCAGGAATAGAGATAGACAGAGGGGATGTGGGGTGAAGCTTGTCGGGATGAGATTGACCCTTATTTAGGAAGTGAGTGGCAAAGTCATCTGCTGAAGGAGAGAGGGGGGGTGGTGCTGGTGGACGGAGGAGAGCGTTAAGGTTTTGAACATTGTCTGGGTTGGGGTAAGACAGGGAGGATTTGAGGGGTGTGACGTAGTCCTCTTTGGCTGATGCAGTGCAGATTTAATGTATGCATGTTTGTTTGTATGAGGCAGGGTCCTCATGGAGCGGGTTTTCTTTCCAGCTGCGTTCAGCAATTCTGGAAGCTCGCCTCAGCTGTTTGGTGGACTCTGTGTACCAGGGTTGTCTGTTGATTTTGCGTGTTCTGTTGTGTGGGAGAGGGGCGACCATGTCAAGAGTAGAAGTGATCGTGTTGTTGTAGAAAGTGGTGGCTATTCGGGTCAGTGAATGAGAAGATGTAGAGAGGGAGGAAGAGAGTTTCAGAGGAGAGGCGGATATCCTTCAACAAGCTTCTCACAATAGTTGGTAGGAATTTTGGCCCATTCCTCCTGACAGAACTGGTGTTGCCTTGTAGGTCACCTTGCTCGAACCTGTCTTTTAAGCTTTACCCATAAATTTTCAAAAGCATTGAGATCGGGGCTTTGTGGTGGCCACTCCAAAACATTGACTTGGTTATCCTTAAGCCACTTTGTAACTGGTTTGGCAGTTTGCATCGGGTCATTTTCCATTTGGAAAAAACATTTCTGCCCAAGCTTTAATTCCCTGGCTGATGTCTTGAGATGTTGCTTCAGTATTGACAAGTGATCTTCTTTCCTCATGATGCCATCTATTGTGTAAATTGCACCAGTCCCTCCAGCAGCAAAACAACCTCACAAAATGATGCAGCCATCCCTGTGTTTCACAGTTGGGATGGTGTTCTTAGGCTTCCAAGCTTCTTCCTTTTTCCTCCAAACGCAACCATGATCATTATGGCCAAACAGTTAAATTTTCGTTTCGTCAGACCACAAGACATGTCTTGTAGGTCATTGTTCCTGTGTGCATTTGCAAACATTAATCTGGTTTTTATATGTTTCTTTTGGAGTAATGGCTTCTTCTTGGCAGAGTGGCCTTTCAGCCCATGTTGATACAGTAATGATTTTACTGTGGATAATGACACAATTTTACCAGCTTCTACCTGCATCTTCACAAGGTCTTTTGCTTTTGTTCTTGGGTTGATATGCACATGTCAGACCAAAGCATGTTCATCTCTGTGACACAGAACCCATCTCCTTTTTGAGCGTTATGATGGTTGGACATTCCCATCATGTTTGCATTTGCGTATAATTGTTTGTACAGATAAACGAGGCACTTTCAGGTATTTGGAAATGGCACCCAAGGATGAAACAGACTTGTGCAGGTCCACAATTCTCTTCCTGATATCTTGGCTGATTTTTTTTAGACTTTCCCATGATGTTACACACAGAAGCAGTGTGTTACTGGTGTGCTAAAAAGTACATCCACAAGTGTGTCTCTAATTAAGATGTTGCCAATAAACCAGAATCTTCCAAAGACATGACATCATCATATGGGCTGTCCCAAATTCTTTAAAGGCATTGTAATCCTAGTGTATGTAAACTTTTGACTTTGCAGAAAGTAATAAAAATGTCTTAAAAATTGTCTCTCTCTCTCATTATTCTGGCATTTGGCAACTATAAATTATTTTGGTAATCCTAATTGACCTAATTGAACGGGTAAGGTTTATTCTGATTTCATGTCAGATAGTGAAAAAATATGCCTCCTGTAGCCCTGTATACTGTCCCACGTAGGTACATACTGTCCCCTGTAGGTAAATACTGCCCCTGTGGTCATATAAATGCCCCTTGTAGGTATATACTGCCCGTGTAGACATATACTACCCCCTGTAGCCATGTATAATTCCTCCTGTAGCCATGTACTGTCCTCTGTAGTTATAGATATTGCCCTTTGTCGGTATATACTGCCTCCTGTATCCCTGTAT
The DNA here is from genome assembly GCA_025379985.1 of Phyllomedusa bahiana. Classification (NCBI taxonomy): domain Eukaryota; kingdom Metazoa; phylum Chordata; class Amphibia; order Anura; family Hylidae; genus Phyllomedusa; species Phyllomedusa bahiana. The sequence goes on along the minus strand of JAODAL010024314.1, from coordinate 1,446 downwards.
ACTGCTTTCTACTGGTATATACTGCCCTCTATAGTCCTGTATACTGCCCCCTTCAGATATATACTGTCCTCTGTTCATTAAAAATAAAATGTTACTCACCTCTCCTCTATCCTTTCCCCCGCTGAGCAGCTTGCACTGGGAGCTTGGGTCATGACATCATCAGTACATCACGCCGCCTGCACTGCCTACTACTGTGTGCTGTAAGCCTCTTGGCCCACCAAGAGATTACCAGTATCCCAGTGGGCCCCAAGGCCTACGGCGCACGGTACTAAGCAGTGCAGGGGCCGTGATGTACTGATCACACCGTTTTCGCTGCTGGGTGTGTATGCACTCTTCAGTTCTCTGATGGACCAGTCCGACACTGCTCTCATTTCCAACAAAACCACTCTTTGGACTTATTGATCCAGAATAAGCAGTATGTTAAATGAATAAATTAGAAGTTCTGCTAAATGTTTCCCTACAAATCTTTATATACCAATCAGCGCAGCTCCTTCTGCTCTATAACATGTTGCCAGTAGACCAGATAGCATGATCACTGTGACAGGTTCCCTTTAAACGATATAGCAGGATATAGCAGGATATGCCAAAAATCACTAATAGGTGAAGGTCCTACCTCTAAGACATGTATTGATAGAATATGCAGGACTACACTGTTTATTATATCTTTTCAATATACTTTATGGGGGGTCTGGTACAGACAGGTAATTAATTAGGAGGATCAGACTGACACAGTCCTCGAAAACTCATTTAAACTTTAGAAGAACTGACACCAAAAGACACTCCAAAAACCCTATAAAGTGACCTCCTAGGTAACTGCTTAGATGAGATACCACAGCTGATATGTAAAACATTAAAGCTTATGTACTGTCATCTCTTTCAGTCACACATTCATTTATCTTCAACTTTCTGTATTTCAGGACACCAACTTGCAGATTTTGACCACATATGTATGGTTTACAATGGTAAGAGATCACAATTAATGGTGACCAATATCGCTGCAGACATCTATAATTTGCATAATGTACTATGTGCAATTCAGTTCTACTGAACTGATGGTCTCTCTATAATTGATTATTGGATAAAATATTGAATAAATTACCACCCTCTCAAAACAGCAGCATAACTAACAAGTAATTAATTCTGTCTGACCATTATAGCTGCTAAGAAGTTTTAATCTGAAGCCAGTGCCTAATGCTCTTCCTACATGCCCAATTAATATGTATATACACTACCGTTCAAAAGTTTGGGGTCACTTAGAAATTTCCTTATTTTTGAAAGAAAAGCACAGTTTTTTTCAATGAAGCTAACATTAAATGAATCAGGGAAATACCCCTATTTTTACATTGTTAATGTGGTAAATGATATTCTAGCTGCAAAGTTGGTTGTTAATGCAATATCTACATGGTATATAGAGGACCCTTTCCCAATAACCCAAAATCAGTTTCA
>JAODAL010024313.1:0-60810 GCA_025379985.1 Phyllomedusa bahiana | reverse complement strand
CGACCCCTTTTTGCCTTTAAACACATAAGTAGAGGCAAGAACCTTAAGTGGTTAACCACTACCAACATGTCTAGTCACATGCAGGGATCAGCCTCCGCTTCAGCCTCCACCGTCGCCCGAGTACCACCAGCACCACCAGAGACCCATCCTACCCATTCTCCTTCCACCAGTTTGACAACCTGCACGCCGTACAGCGGCCAGTCTAGCAGCCAGCCTTCTGTCTTCCAGGTTTGGGAGCAGAAGAAACACTTTAACCCAAACCATCCCAAAGCCAAAAGCCTGAATGTCGGCATTGCCAGGCTTTTGGCCTTGGAAATGTTGCCTTTCCGTCTGGTGGACACAGATGGGTTCCGCCACGTCATGGCCCTCGCCTGCCCCCAATACCAGATGCTGAGCAGGCATTTCTTTGCCAGAAAAGCCGTCCCTGCCCTGGCCAGCCACGTGTCATCTAAAATTTCAAGCGCGTTGTCTGCATCTGTGTCTGGAAAAGTCCATCTGACCACCGACACATGGACTAGTAAGCACGGCAAAGGCCGCTATATCTCTGTGACAGCTCACTGGGTGAGCTGGGTGGATGTCTCCGGTGGTGACGGTAGCTCTCAGGCTCGGCGCACGCTCTTCAAAACCGCAGGGATGGTGCAGGGTTCTTTACCCCAAAGTACTCTGGTGGCATCACGTGCCCAGAGAAAACAGGCCATGTTGAGATTAATCTGTCTTGGAGACCGTCCACACACAGGTCAGGAGCTGTGGACGGCTCTCCGCAACGAGACCGAGCGCTGGCTGGGTGACAAGAACCTTATGCCAGGCAAGGTGGTGTGCGATAACGGGCGAAATCTGCTGGCCGCCCTTAAGATCGGTAGGCTGGAGCACATCCCTTGCCTGGCACATGTCATGAACCTTGTCGTCCAGAAATTTCTAAAGCGCTACCCGGGTCTGGACTGCCTGCTGAGGAAGGCTCGAGGTCTGAGTTCGCACTTCCGCCGTTTGCACCCTGCTTCGTCCCGCCTGGCTGCGTTGCAGCGTCAGCTCGGCCTCCCCGTCAACCGTCTCATTGTTGATGTGGCAACACGCTGGAATTCCACCCTCCACATGCTCCAGCGATTGTGGCAGCAGCGCAATGCCATTACGCAGTACGAAGTGACACATGGCCTAACAAGCAGCGGTGTAGACCTAGAGGTGTTGAGCCACCGAGTGTGGAGGCAGGTGAAAGAGCTCTGCACCATTCTTGCCAGTTTTGAAGAAGCCACCAAAATGGTCAGTGCGGACAATGCCCTTGTCAGTATGAGCATTGTGTTGATCTTAGTTCTGGAACGATCGTTGGACACTCTGAAACATCAGGTCCCACCAGCGACCGAGGAGTAGATGGACACAGATGCGGACACGGAGCCTTTCTCTCCGTCGAATACACAAGGCCCGACAGTTTCACAATTTTATCGGTCTTCATTAGGCAGTGGTTCGGGGTCCAGGGCTAGTGAAAGGCGGCGCCTCAGCTCTCAGGGTGCATCATCTGAGGCAAGTGTTGAAGCTGTGCCGGATGAAGCGGAGGAGGAGGAGGATGAGGTATTCCTGGACACCGACGTTACCGACGTCCCTGCCTTGGAAAGAGGTTGGCCCGAAGTTGAGGCGGAGGAAGATGAGGAAGATTAGTTTGCTAGTGCCCATCGACCCAGAGGCTTGGGAAATCAAGGCTCCATCTCTCACATGAGTGCTTGGATGCTCCATTTCCTCCAACATGATCCTCACATTAAGGCCATTAAAATGAACAACAGTTACTGGGTGGCCACCCTCCTGGATCCCCGATACAAAACCAAACTCAGCACTTTCCTTCCACCCACCCAAATAGAGAGTAAAATGCAAGAAATGGAGACCTTGCTGATTGATCAACTGGAGACATCTGTTTTGTCTGCTTCACGTTCTTCAAATGTCACGGTGGAACAACGTCAGTGACGTGACAGCAGTAGAGTGCCAAGTAGCCGTAGCGGCAGCAGCAGGCAAGGTGGCAGAAGCCTAATGGGTGACCTCTGGCAATCTTTATTTACCACCTCACCAACGCATGTAATGCAGGGCACACATACAACACACAGAGACCAGCTTAAGATCATGGTGCACGACTATCTGCGTCTCAACACTGATGTTTTTGGATGTGTTCCGGACCCAATTGACTTCTGGGTATCCAAAATGGATGAATGGCCCGAGCTCGCTCGCCACGCCATAGAGGTGTTGTCCTGCCCAGCAGCCAGCGTCATATCTGAGCGGACCTTCAGCACAGCTGGAGGAGTCATTACAGACAAACGCATCCCGGTTTTCCACAAATAATGTGGATCGTTTGACTTTCATCAAGATGAATCAGGCATGGATCTCTGATGATGTTGTGGCCCCATTTGCCAAGGTCACCGAATAGTTGCCGGTCTACTTCACATTTCTCTTCAAACAGAAATGGTCCTCTCGAAAACTTTTTTCTTAAATGATCATTTCTTACTGCAATTTTTATTCTCAATTCCCAAAAGTTCATTTTGCTGGTTTTGCTGTGAGGAGACTGTAAAAGACACCAAGGTTTCATGACAAAACCGTATTCCATTTACTCACTTCATCTTTAGAATTTTTCGCATTGTCAATGGTTTTGGGGTCATGTTGCTGTGAGATACAGCTATAATCATGGTCCTTTGGAACAGAAATGTGGCTTCTAAGTGGCATTTCTCCCTCACAATTTTTAACAGTGGCTGAGAAGTCATTTATATAATTTTTTGGGGTCATGGTGCTGTGAGATACAACTATAATCATGATCCTTTGGAACAGAAATGTGGCTTATATGTGGCATTTCTCCCTCACAGTTTTTAACAGTGGCTGAGAAGTCATTTTTATAATTTTTTGGGTCATGCTGTGTTGAAATGCAGCAATACTACAGGTCCTATTATAAAAAAATGTTTCTAACAGACATTTGTTCTTCACAATTGTCAAGAGTAGCTCAAGGGTAGTGATGAGCGATTACGTTGACTATCGTCATCGGGTCGATAGTCGATATCGGCAATTATCAATAAGATATCCGATAGTCGATAATAGATTATCGCCGATGACCATTAAAGTCTATGGGAGAGGAACAACACCTTCATTCTTACACCCAAACAGGGATGGAGAAGCTGGAATTAACATCCACAACAGCAAACTGTATACGTGCTACATCTTAGGCAAGACAATTAGGTTATAAAAGCCACAGAAAAAAACTCACAGACCATTCACTATCCCTGTCTTGCACCACAGCATGACCCTTAAACCTGCATGACCCACAAATTAAAAAGTGCCAGAAGGCAGTATGATTTGAACCATCATTTTACTTGAACTGGACATTGAATATCCCTGTCCTGGAACGCAGCATGAGCCTTCAACTTGCATGACCCCAGATGAAAAAGTGCCGGAAAAAGGAGTCTTTCAACCACCATTTTAGTTGAACTGGACATTAACTATAACTGTCCTGTACCGCAGTATGACCATTAAACCTGTCTGACCCACAGATTAAAAAGTACTGGGAAAAGGAGTCTTTCAACCACCATTTTAGTTGAACTGGACATTAACTATACCTGTCTGTCCCACAGTATGACCATTAAACCTGTCTGACCCACAGATTAAAAAGTGCAAGAAAAAGGAGTCTTTGAACCACCATTTTAGTTGAACTGGACATTGACTATACCTGTCCTGGACCGCAGTATGACCATTAAACCTTTCTAACCCCCAAATTAAAAAGTGTCGGGAAGGGGCGTGGCTAACCATGCAAGAGTGAAGACGTGCGTGTCCTGAGCTCCGTGCAGAACCAGCACTTTCTTCCACACCGAGCAGCCAGAATGCGACAAAAAAGATTCAAAAAGGGTTCCTCCACTTCTGGGACTCTACCTGCTTCCTCTGGAGTGCCCATTTCCAACTTCTTCGCCCCTTTACAGGGCTTGCAGGAGGACGGGGAGTTTTCCCGCGCGCCGGAGCTTCAGGCGCCATCTTACCAGGCTGTGACGCCCGCGGGAGGAGAGGGTTCTGCTGCTGCGGCGCATCGACCTGCTCCAGCTGGGAAACGCCACGGCTCCCAGCATAGTAACCCGACGCCTGAACCCAGCAAGCAGAAGACGCCGAAGTCTCAGCCGCGTGACCCGCCGGACCAGCGGAGACGCGGAGCACGGGACCGACAGTGTGATCCCCCAGCGATGGAGAGTCGGGAGAAACTGGCCGGCCTAACGGGAGACGGCGCAGCAGGTCAGTCAGAGGCGGTCGGGGCTGCGGCTCAAGGACACAGAGGGCCCCTCATTACAAACTTGGCGGCACCTGCTTGCCCATATGAAGAGGGGCTCAGCCCTCCCAGGGACTTCTCCCCACCACTGTGCCCCTCAGGCCAGGACGCTTCTCTACCCACAACACCTCAGGGGCCGGGGGCGACAGGGGCTCTATCCCCCTCAATGTACCTCTTCCAACTGTCACGGGAGGCATAGGGGTCAAAGGGGTGCATACCCCCGCACAGAGAGGGCAAGCTCCAGACCGGGGGGATGGGGGAAAACCCTCCCCTCGGAGGTGCACCACCCCCGCTAGGCTCAATACCCAAAGGCACACATGCCCTTAACAACTGCCCATAAAGGGCCCATCCAACTTCACCTGGATGAGATGAGGCGCAGCTCCTCGAATCCTCCACAGACCCCCCAAAAAAAGATCTTCAAGGGACGCACCCCCAGAGCCCCAGTTTCCCGGCCCCTGAGACACCAAGCCCAAAAACGACAAGGAACCTTTTTGTCTCTCACGGTCGGGGACAGGGAGGCCCTTGATGTGATTGGAGTTGTGGCGGGCCCCCTGAAACGGAACCGCGGGGGTCTCCTGCAGCTCTGACGACATCGTATTCCCCCCTTACCTGACAAACCGCACCTGCCCAAAACCCCCAAAGCAGCCCCTCCTGGGTGCCTTGCCCCCAAATTCATCCCCCTTGGGGAGGCAACCCCTTGAACCCCCACACCAATTGCGAACCGCCACGGGCAGTTACCTGGTCCCCCCCGTTGGGGAGAGATCCCGCTGGGACTCAAACCCTGGGCCTTTCCCGATCCCAAAGGGGCTCTGCTCACCCTACAGAGTCATCCAGAGTTGAAGGCACTGCTGTCCTTGCTGATCACCAAGTTCGATTTAAAACTCCTGGCACAAGACCTGCAGCATTCCTGGAGACAGGAATTGAAGCCAGTCCAGTCAGAAGTTAGTATTCTCCAATGTAAAGTACAGCACCTGGAGAAGGCTCAAGAATCAACCCACCTGACCATTGCGAATCTGCAGACTGCCATCTCTGACCAGACCAAGCACCAATCCCAGTTGGCTGTCCAAATGGACGACCTAGTGAACCGCAGCAGAAGGAACAATGTCAGGATCAGAGGTCTCCCTGAAACTGTCAGGACCGCCGAGATAATCCCTACTCTAACCAAAGTTTTCAATTATATACTCGGGCGTCCAGAAGACACCACAATTGAATTTGACCGGGCCCACCGGGCGCTGCGGCCGCAGAGTCAAGACGAGTCAAAACCTAGAGACATTATATGCCGGATTCACCGTTATATCATCAAAGAAGAGATCATGAGAAAAGCGAGGCTGATGCAGAATGTCGAATTTGAGGGTATCAGATTGGGAGTGTTCCCAGATCTCTCCAGGCGCACGTTGCGCATGAGGACTGCAGTTAAGCCGCTTCTATCTGTTCTCCAGTCCCGTAATATCCAATATAAATGGGGGTATCCCTTCTCTCTTCAAGTACGGCAGAGGGACGGGACCCTGATCTTCCGGTCTCCTGAAGATCTTCCAGCCTTCATATCTGCACTTAACCTCCCCGCCATCTCTCTACCGGACTGGTCTGCGGCGCTGTCTCTGGATGCCCCCTTCCCTAGGACGCAGACGGCGAGTCCTTCCACCCGGCGCCTTCCTTCGGCGCCCCCGAAGTCTCAGCGCACCCGTCGACGTCGCAGAAGCTCAGAGGACGCTTGGACTGATTCGCGTCCACACCGCTGATCCTGTGGCTCCGCATAATAACGACTCTTCAGGACTGAGGTACTGATGGCGTTCCAACACCTCCCCCAACGGATCACCTCTTTGAGGAGACCAGGGGGGGCTTTCAGGGAGCGCTTCAGGTTCTTTGAGTGACCCTGTCTAATTGAGTCCTTAGGACTCCATCTGGACTTTAAGATCCGTTATAGTTAACCTCTGACTTTAGGATAATAGAGCTGCTCGGCTGGAGGTGATAGACACTGGGACCTCGCTCCCCTCCCCCTTTTTTTTTTCTTCCTTTCCCCACTCCTCTCTTTCTTTCCCTTCTCCCCTCCTAATCATCCCCCCCCCTCCATACCCTTATCCGCTCTCTCCTCTTTGTCTTCTACCCCAGGAGGTCCTGATCCCAGTGTCGATCACCCATCACAAGCCTTCTGACAATATTGTTGTAAGCTCTGCCCAGCTCAGGCCCCTTTGGCTTCAGAACCTAATTTGTCTGACCTCTTGTAGTTTGATGAGTATTACCCCCCAATAGTTTAGGCCTAGTGAATACATCAAATGGCCTTAGCAGTCACTTACCTGCACTATTTTGTAAATTGGTCCCATTCCTGTGGGCCTTGGTTATTTAGAATTTTAGATTCAATGTTCTTGGTGTACTTGTTGTTACGGTCGGTTCAACTTGCACGGTGGCGACTAACTCTCGGGTTCCCCTGGAGACCTGCTCAGGAACATCTACCTAATGGCTAACCTTAGGGTCACCTCCTTAAATGTAAGGGGGTTTAACGTTCCCGAGAAGAGATCACAATTACTGTACCTCTTACACAAACAGCGATCTCAGGTGGTGTGTTTACAGGAGACCCACCTGTTATCAACTCATATCCAAAGATACTGCAACCGCTATTTCCCTGTTTGGTTCCATTCTAGTAGCTCTACGGCCAAAACGAAAGGGGTGGCCTTTTTTTTTCATAAGTCTTTGCCGGTTGAAATATTAGATGTCTTTCGAGATGATGACGCTAGAGCGATCTTTGTTAGGTTTAAATTACAAGGCCATCTTTACACCCTGGCAAATATCTATGCCCCCAACACGGGCCAACTAGCCTTCTTTGCCAAGGCCCTCGACAGCCTCATAAACTTCGCTCAAGGGAACATTATACTCTGTGGCGATTTCAACTTAGTAATGAACCCACAGATTGACACTTCGACGGGTAGAACCTCAATCCCACTACACATCCTCAACAGGGTTAAAAAGATGCTGCATGATATGCAGCTGATGGACATGTGGCGGCTATTGCACCCTAAAGATAGGGACTACACATTCTTCTCCTTCCCTCATACCTCATACAGCCGTATAGACTTGATTTTCCCGCAACATTCTCTTCTTAAATATGTTGTAGACGTACAGATAGGGCCAGCAGTCTTTTCCGACCACAACCCGATACACTGCGACTTTGCCCTCCCTAGTTATAGACGCAGCCCCTTCTCATGGAAATTGAACGACTACTGAATGACTCGTTATGCTTACTTGACCTACAGCAGGCGATCAAGTCGTTCAGTACGGACCACCTCTCGGATCCCACATCACCCAAGTCCAATGGGAAGCTCTCAAATGTCTTTTGCGAGGGGTGCTCATTAAGCACGGAGCTCGGCTCAAAAAAGCGGCTACACACAAACTGCAGTCTCTCTTGACGCGACTTGCGACGCAAGAGGCGACACATAAAACTATGGGGGCAGAGGCGGATCTCAGAGATATTCAGCAAACGAGGCACGAAATCCTTCAGCTCATGGACCACAGGCACAAGAGATATCGCCAGTTATGCCTGAGCTCCTTTTACACCTGGAGTAAAAGCGGGAAAATTTCCCTAGCTCGGCGCCCCAGAGACAAAAGGGCTTCCCTGTTTGTCCCGTGATTAAGAACTCGGCCGGGCAGAGGGTACACCAAATCTGAGGAGATCCTAAAGGTCTTCCACAAATACTAAAACGGGTTTGTACAACCTCCCATCACACACAGCTCAAACGGGTCCCCCAGTGTTTGATTCTACCCTAAAGGCATACCTAGCAAGGACAGCGCTCCCCAGACTCCCATTACAGTCTCTCGCCTCCTTGGAGGAACCATTTACGGCTGAGGAACTCTCAAGGGCAGTCTCATCGATGCCTTCGGGCAAAAGCCCTGGCCCAGATGGATACACCACACCATTCTACAAGACCTTGGGTGGAGAGCTTGCTGGGGCCTTGCTCAGAGCTTTCAACACAGTCTCGGACTCCCGCCGTTTGATCCAGCCTTCTTGAGAGCCAATATCACGGTGATACCTAAGGAGGGGAAGGATCCCGCCCTATGCCAAAGCTACAGTCCCATTTCGCTGATCAACACCGGTGCGAAAATTTTTGCCAAAATGTTAGCCAATCGGATAGGCCCTCTATTGAACACACTGATTCACCTTGACCAGGTGGGGTTCGTACCCTCCAGGGAGGCGAGAGACAACACGTTAAAAACTTTCACCTTGCTGCACCAGATTCGAACTGAAAAGATACCATGTGTGATCTTATCTTTGGACGCGGAAAAAGCGTTCGACCGGGTGGCATGGCCCTTCCTCCGTGGCGTGTTGGAAAACATGGGACTGGGTCCTATGATGAGGGAACGGATCTCAGCCTTATATACCCTTCCACAAGCCCAGATTCGTGTTAACGGTTCTTTGTGGGAACCAGTGGAGGTGCGGAATGGAACCAACAGGGGTGCCCCTTTCACCGATCTTGTATATACTTGCCATGGAGCAATTACTCCGGCTTATTCGCAACGATCCACTCATACAGGGTCCGGGGTTTGGTCGTTTTGCATGTGAAATGCTCTGCCTTTTGCAAGATGACTTGCTCCTGTACATGACCAAGCCCGGTAAAATCACTTCCTGCCGTCTTAGAGCTCTGGAGGAATACAGTGGGCTCAGCAACCACAAAATCAAACATGACAAAAAGCATCCTATGGGCCTAAATATTCCTGAGAGGGACTTGATTCGCATGCAGACCTCCTACCCGTTCACTTGGACCAAGACATCCTTTCCATACCTGGGTGTAAACATTCCTGCAGACCCCGACAAGATTTTTGAATACCCAATTTTGCTCCGCTTTAAACCGCAAAATATCCAGGATCTCCTGAAAAGGATAGGAGAGATTTCTCCTGGATAGGCAGATCAAAATATTGAAAAAATTTTCCTGCCTCGTCTCCTATACCTTTTTTCAGGCCGTGCCTATCCTTCTGCCCAAAAAATTTTTCGTGTCACTGAGACAATTAGTCAACCGCTTTGTATGGGCGCAGAAGCCCCTAGAATAGCCCAAATCCACCTTGACTCGCTCTAAATTAAAAAGGCGGATTTCCTTCCCGATTTTTCAGCCTATTTTTCCTAGCGTCTGTAGCGGTCCGAACTCTGGATAGCTTTCGCAACACAAAGACCAAACTGTGGACTCTTGAATCTCAGATTTATAAGGCGCCAATGGCGAGTCTCCCTTGGCTGCCCCCTGCTCTGCTACCGAAGAAATCGATTCTATCCATCCCCCTGGTGACACAAATATCAGTTCGGGTGTGTAGAACTTATGGCTCTAAGATGCGCCTCATAAATCCGGGAGGTCCTTGCTCACCACTGATAAACAACCCCTGGCTCCCTGACTCCTTGAGGCTCCCTCTTTCTCGCCTTTTGGGAGAAGAAGCTGCCCATTCGGTTTTTGCAGGGGTGATTTCTGCAAACTCCTTAAAGAGTTATGAGGACCTGGTGGGGGACTTTTTTCAAGATTCCAATACTACCAACTTCGGAGTTTATACTCCAAGTGTCAGTCGGCCCTTGATATTCAGAGGCCAAACCACACATTTGAACGGTGGTGCCTGGGGCAAATACTCGGAAAACTAGCCCTCTCAGGTCTTTACAAAATAATTATCGACAATCCTACAACGGATAGACTCCCCTTCCAAGGGAGTTGGGAGCAGGAACTGGGGGTCTCGCTTTCAGAGGAGGAGTGGAGCAGGGCCTTTGCCTTAACACACAAATCCTCCATATCCGCAAAAGCACAAGAATTAAACTACAAAATCCTGACGAGGTGGTACAGAGTACCAGCCCTGTTGCACACCCTTTACCCGACCACTTCAAATCTTTGCTGGCGCGGGGGTTGGTATGGGAAAAACAATGCCCCACATTCTGGTGGAGCTTTTCCCAATGTGCAGCCTTTTTGGTTGAAAGGTTATTGATGCTTTCAAGAGATCACGGGAAAGAAAATCCCCAACCCAAATCAGCACTTTTTCCCTCTTCACTCTTCCTCTCCCAACTTCGATGCTGAGAAACCACCTTGTCTCGCACCTGATAACCGCAGCCAAAACGGTGATCCCACGGTTGTGGCGCTCAAACTCCAGTCCCTCTATCTCGGACTGGCTGAAGGAAGTCAACACGATTCAGAGAAAGGAAGAATTCAGGACAGACCCCCGTTTGGTACAAACGTACCTCCAAACATGGGGGAAAATGGATAACCTTTGTAATCGGGTCATATACACTCTCCTAAAAAGAGGTACAACTCAACCTTCCATACGCCGTGCAACGCTTGAATCGACCGCGGGTTTTATGTTGACAATGTTATGTTCGCTATTGTTGATTTTCCCGATACACTCTCCTTGGCGAGAATCAGATGTGAATCTACTTCAATAAGGCAAAAGCAAATTTTCCTGTATTCCCTTTTTGGGGTGACCCCCTACCAGGAAGGAACACCCTCCCAGAGAAAAACCTCTCAGGACACCTTTGGCTCCCTGGGGGGGGGCCGCCCCCCCTTACCCCCTCCCCCCCCCCCCCCCCCCCCCCCTTTTTAGGGGTTTTTTTTTTTTTCTTCTTCTTTGGGTTGCTATTCCTATACTTTATACCACTGCATAAACTTCCTTAAAATCAATGACGATTGCTCTTCCTGCTCTGAAAAGGGAACAACCAATGTATGACATGACTTTAAAATGTAAAATGTAATTTATGACCATGGAATGACATTGACCCGATTCTATGTGCCCTTGTTTAATCATTTTTGTTAAAAAGCATATTTTTGTACGGAAAAAAAAAAAAAAAGGCCATGATTTAAAGTAATATATTCAAAAAATACAAATGCCCCAACAAGGTAACATACATAATAAATGAATAAAAGTGTTTTTATTGTGTAAAAGCAGTAAAACATAAAAAAATATAAAAATTTGGTATCACTGTAATCGTATTGAGTAAAGTTATAATGTCATTTATAGTGCACGGTGACCGCTGTAAAAAATAAAAATAAAAACAAACACTACCAGGAATGCTGTATTTTGTTCATAATGCCTCACAAAAACCTTAAGAAAAAGTGATCAAAGCATCATATGCACCTATGGTACTAATAAAAATTTCAACTCATAGTGCAAAAAACAAGCCCATAATCAGCTCTGTATACAGAAAAATGAAAAAGTTATGGCTGTCAGAATAGGACAACATAGAAATGCAATTTTTTATAGACCTATTTCTATTGTGTAAAAGTAATAAAACATAAAAAACTATATAAAATTTATATCATTGCAATTGTACCAACCCCCATAGTAAAGTTATCCTATCATTTATCCTGTACAGCGAACACTGTAAAAATGAAGCCCGAAAACAATGACGAAACTGCATTTTTTTTACCCCATTTTCATGGCCCAATGCTAAAAAACACTGTGGAACACCTGTGCGCCCAAAATGCACAGTACACCCCAAGATGAGATCTCTGAGTCGGCAAAATGGGGCGACTTCTGGAAGGTTTCACCTGTTCTGGTACTTTGGGGGCTTTGCAAATGCGACATGGCCCCACAGGGCCGCCGTATAGAGGGTACAGGGAGTACTCCTGTACAGGGCCCAGTGAAATAAGGGGGCCCGCTGCAAACAGGCCCCCTTATTTCACATTACAGAACAGTGCACACTGCACTGCGCAGCCGACCGCTGCGGTCTCCAAAGGGTCCTCCGGCGATACTGGGAGGGGACTCGCACTCCCGGTCACAGCTGCGCTCCACCTCCTGCAGTTAGAAGCTTTGTCCCTGCGCACTATAACCGGTGTCGGGCCCTCCCCCTCTCTTTCTGTGGGCGGGAAGCGGAACAATTTGAAACCGTGAGGCCCCTCCCCGAGGGGCTGGGCCTCCCAGATTCAAAGTGTTCTGTATCCCGCCGCTGGGCACTAGTAGAGGGAGTGAAAGTGCCAGGCGCGGTCTATCGATAGTTAAAGCGCCCGGCACGACGCAGCATACATAAAAGTGAAAGGACCCGGAGTGGCCTGCTATAAGTGAAAAGGCCCAGTGCAGTCCAGCCTGTTATAAGTGGAAGGGCCTGGCATGGCCCGGCCCAGTCTATTATGAATGGAAAGGGCCGGGCACACTATGGGGAAACGGTGGGAGTGAAACGGCGCGGCGCGGCCCAGTTAAAAGTGGAACTGCCTGACGCAACCCAGGGGGAAGTAGAAGGAGTGAAAAGATCCCCCGCGGACCAGTGAATGAAGAGCATAGCCGATACTGACAGCAGCAAGGTTTGCTTATAACTGGTACAATATGAATATATATAGTGGTCACACATAATATTTGTGTGAGTAGTCTGTAGTGTGTGTATTCAGTGTGTACAGTGTGTGTATGTTTGTGTGTATATATAATGTATGTGTGTATTTAGTGTGCATATAGCATTTGCGTGTATACAGCATTTTTATAGTGTGTGTGCACAGCCTGTGTGTATAGTGTATGTAGCATGTGTGCACAGTTAGTCTAGGTTCACACGGCTTAAATGCAGGGCGTAATTACGCCCCGCAATTACGCCGTGTTGCCGGGGGCGGGAGCGGGGGGGCCGGCACTCGCCGGCCCATAGACTTGCATTACCAGCGGCGCGTATACGCCGCTGGTAATTCACATGTCACTCATCTCCCCGCCCGGCGGATTCGCCGAGCAGCGAGAGGAGACATAATCCATAGTTCTCTATGAGAACTGTGGATTACCGTAATGACTGGGACGTATTCCAGCCGTAATTTGCGCACTCCGGGGCGTAATTACGGACTGAAATACGTCCAATTTTAAGCCGTGTGAACATAGCCTTAGTGTGCATCTTTTTCACTGGGCCGCAGCGGGTCCTTTCAGTCCTGCTCCCTCAAGGCAATGCCGCACCCTTTCACTTCCCCTAGACTGTACTCCACCCTTTCACACCCCCTGCTCCCCACTGGGCCATGTCTGGCCCTTTCAATCCACCCTGGACCGCGCCGCACCCTTTTAGGTCCCCTGTTCCACCCTGGGCCGCGCCGCGCCCTTTCAGTCCCTCTGTTCCACACTGGGGTGCGCCCTTTCAGTCCCCCTGCTCCACCCTGGGACTCACTGCCCCTTTTCACTCATCCTGCTCCCCCCCTGGTCCGCACCGGTTGATATACTGGCTTGGTCAGTAATATTATAGTCATATTAGTCACCATATGGTAGTGGTATGTCACGGTATGATTTGGTCTTTGTATGATGTTGTTATTGATATTATTGGTTGGGTATACTGGTTTGGTCAGTAACATTATAATGGTGATCATGTGGCGGTATTTGCTAGCCCTTGTATATGAACACAATATAGATAAACTGTACATTGTAAAATCCAACAAGAACTAAATGCAAGAACAATGGCGTAATTGCATTTTTTTTCTTGTTCACCCCAGAAAATCTGCGTTCCAAAAGCCAAATAACACTCCTTTCCGTATACGCCCTGCCATGCGCCCAAACAGCAGTTTACTCCCTCATGTAGGGTATTGCCGAACTTGGAAGAAAATGTGTAACAAAATTTCAGGGGCTTTTTTCCAGGATTCATTGTAAAAAATTAAACATTTTCAGCTAAAATTGCAGATTGTTGGGAAAAAAAATTCATTTTCACAGCCTAATGCTAAAAAAATTTGTGAACTTCCTAAATGCTGTTTTGAATTCTTTAAGGGGTGTAGTTTCTTAGATGAAGTCATTTATGGGGGTGTCTAACATACAGGCCAATCAAAATCACGTTAGATCTGGACTGGTCTCTAAAAAATGTATATTACAAATTTTTTAGAAAATTTTAAAATTACTACTAAATTTCTAAGCCCCCTAATGTCGTAAAAAAAAAGACATTTAAAAAAATGATGCCAACCTACAGTCGACATATGGTAGATGCTAGTTATAAACTATTTTGAGTGGATTAACTATGTTTCTTAAACGCAGAAATTTTTGAAGTTTGAAAATGGTAAATTTTTCACATTTTTCACGATACTTTAATATTTTTCACAAATAAACAAGGACTTTTTGGACCAAAATTTCTTACTAGCTTAAAGCACAATGTGTCACGAGAAAACATTCTCTGAATCACATGGATAGGTAAAAGTGTCAAAAAGCTATTCTCACATGAAGTGGCACATCAGATTTAAAAAATGGGGCTCTGTCAGAGAGGCCAAAACTGGCTCCGGCGGTAAGGGGTTAAATTACAAAAAAAAAAAAAAAAAGCCGTGTGTTAAACCATCCCAGCACAGCATTCCTGCAAAAATAGTTACATTTTTGGTGCATTTCTACATCCATTTTTTGGTGCAAAAGCTGTTGTAATTGGAAAGTCTAAAAAAAACCACTACCTACATTTTCTTTGTGCCAATTTTTTTATTTTGCCAGTATTTTGTCAGTCAGTAACATTTTTTTTCAGATGCATCATGTTGAAGGAATGGCATTTTTGTCAGGCAATTTGTGATTTTGACTTTGTGATGTTTTTCTTCTACAGCAGACAAATGCATGTGCAAATGTGAATTGCATTTTTTTTTTACTTTCTTAGTGGTGTTTTTCCACATAACAGATCATATGGTGGGTCACTTGATTTGTGTTGGGAAAAACACAACAGAAAAAAATACACCTAAAAATGCGTGTATCTATATATATTGTTGTTTTAAAAAGCCACAAAAACTACATATATACATACTACAATAATACATATAGTGTGATAAAAAAATGTATGCCAAAAACACCATCAAATATAATTGTGTATAATTGTAAGGGTTATATGATAGAAGATAGAAGCTGAGCTCTGTGATAAATAGGGTTATATGATAGAGGAGAGAAGCTGAGCTCTGTAATATATAGAGGTATATGATAGAAGAGAGAAGCTGAGCTCTGTGATATATATGATTATATGATAAAGGAAAGAAGCTGAGCTCTGTGATATATAGGGTTATATGATAGACGGAGAGAAGCTGAGCTCTGTGATATATAAGGTTATATGATAGACGGAGAAGAGCTGAGCTCTGTGATATATAGGATTATATGATAGAGGGGGAGGAGCTGAGCTCTGTGATATATAGGGTTATATGATAGAGGAGCTGAGCTCTGTGATATGTAGGGTTATATGATAGCGGGAGAGAAGCTGAGCTCTGTGATATATAGGGTTATATGATAGAGGAGAGAAGCTGAGCTCTGTGATATATAGGATTATATGATAGAGGGAGAGGCTGAGCTCTGTGATATACAGGCAGTCCCCGGGTTACATACGGGTTAGGGACTGTAGGATCGTTCTTAAGTTGAATTTGTATGTAAGTCGGAACCAATATATTTAGTACATGTATGGTGTATATGTATGGTGTTTATGGTGTGTAATTATAGGCAGGTATATGTCCCCATAGCAGGTATAGGCAGGTATATGTCCCCTCATAGGCAGGTATATGTACCCCATAGCAGGTAGAGTCAGGTATTTAAACCATAGCCAGGAAGATATCCACCATAGCAGGTATATGCAGGTATATTTCCCCCCATAGGCAGGTATATGTTCCCCATAGCAGGTATATGTCCCCCATAGCAGGTATAGGCAGGTATATATCCCCCATAGCAGGTAATAGGCAGGTATATGTCTCCCATAGCAGGTAATAGGCAGGTATATGTCCCTCAGAGCAGGTATAGGTCCCATCATACGCAGGTATAAATAGGGCTTATTAAAAAAAAAACAAATACTCACCTCGCTCCCCCGCTGCTCCGAGGCTTACCTCCGACTCCTGGTCTTCTGGCACATCAGGCCGAGCAGGCAGTGTGATGACATCGCACGCTGCCTGTGCCGGAGACTCCGGAAGGTCGCAAGCCTGCTTGCGGCCTTCCGGAATTCTATTGCGGAGCAGGGAGCGCTCGCTCTCTGCTCCACAATAGAGTCTTCTGCTGTATGCGCTCCGGGAGGAGTCGCATACAGCCGAAGTGATCCCTGCCGGTGCCCAGGCCATGGCAGTGCCCGGATGCTGACGCGGACCGGAGAGTGAGCTGTATGCGCTCCCACTAGTCGCATACAGCTGCGAAGATCGTGGACAGCGCCCGGGCCACAGCACCGCCAGGACGCTGTCGGCTGTCCCTGGCTTGCGTCGTTCCAGTCCCCGTTCGTAACTAGGGGACAGACATAAGTCGGAACGACGTAAGTCGGGGACTGCCTGCATAGGGTTATATGATAGAGGGAGAGAAGCTGAGCTCTGTGATATATAGGGTTGTATGATAGAGGGAGAATAGCTGAGCTCTGTGATATATAAGGTTATATGATAGAGGGGGGGAGCTGAGCTCTGTGATATATAGGGTTATATGATAGAGGAGAGGAGCTGAGCTCTGTGATATATAGGGTTATATGATAGAGGAGAGGAGCTGAGCTATGTGATACAGTATATAGGGATATATGATTTGGAGCAGGATTTATGAGTAAATAGCAGAGAAAATGCTAATAGAAAAACACTACTGACTAATACTAATAGAACTTCTTGTAAACAGTGGAAGTCCTGCTATTCCGATACAGAGGTTGACAGCCTTCCCTGTATCAGTGTGTATACAGAGCAAACTGTCAATCACTGATGTTAGCAGTGATTTCAGTTTCACTTTTAAGATTCTCTCTGCTTTTTCCTCTGATATGACAAAGTCTACAGTGAAATATAAAATGCTTTACATGCAAAACATTTTTAGTTTGTGACCTTTCTTTTGTGTCATTTTATTAGTCAGTAATGTTTTAATGGGAATATGATATATTTTTCTGGCACACTTCCCATAGGTTTTTTATGGCGCTTAAAGAATATGTCCATACTGGTTTGGTACACAGCAGGTTCCCTGCTGCAGGTCCACAATATAAAATCCACACGCAAAAAATCTGCACCAATTAATGCAGACTTCATTGTGGATTTATTGTGCTGCACCAATTAGTGTAGATTTTTTTGTGTCCTGATTTTATATTGTGGGCCCACTACAGGGAACCTGCTGTGGACCCAACCAATATGAACATTTTCTTTGTTTCATAAAAAAACCTTTGGTAAATGTGCCAGAAAAAAACACGATATGCATATATGGTGGGGCCTATTGCAAACCCAACCCATATAAATGTACTCTAAAAACACCAGTAAAAAAATTGTTACAAAATGTAACAAATTGAATCACTACTAAAAACATTTAAAAAGAAAAATGCCATGAAAAACATTAGCAATTAATGAGCATTTAAAAACGCTGAAAAAATAGGTTTTTCGGGGCGGCGGCTTTAGGGTATAAGTGTATGTTCACACGGCGATTTAGGATCCATGTTGGATCCGAAAATCGGATCCAAAAAAGCAGCAGCAATCGCATGGGAAACATATCCAACACGTACCCAAACACGTAGCTATGTGTTTGGATGCATGTTGGATGCAGCAGGATCGCACCCTATTATTTTAAATAGGGCTCCTGCTTCATCTTTCGGACCTGTCAATTCTTGGAGCAGATCCGAAAGACGGATCCGAAAGACGCAGTGAGACACACATCGGTGATCACTCATGTGAACGCAGATGCGTGTCTCATATTAAAAGCAATGTAAAAGCACATTGCTATTTGTTAGCTGCGTGTTTGGGTCCGTTTGGGGACCAACAGACGGATCCAAACACGCAGCTAAAAAGCGTATGTTACACAGACATGAACATACCCTAAGGCTGGGTTCACACTTGGCATTTTTTTATGCTGAGATGTGTTCAAAAAAACACATAAAAGTCAACTGGGAAAAATGCACTTATTTTTTAATCAATATAAATTTGGTAAGGATTTTCTTTAGGTGTCCCAAATTTGAGTCTACATCACACCCTGGATGTTTGCTGGATCAAGTTATTTGTTTCATATGGCGGTTTGCTAGAGGCTGCTTCTGCCTCTCCGTGCACTCCGGAGGTGCTTTTACTTATACAGGAGGTGAGCTGATCATTGTATGTGAAATTTTTGATTGTCTTTAGATGTCCCAAATTTGATTCTGTTATAAAAACACATGAATATCTTAAAAACGCTCATGAGTTTTTGTTTGCTTTTTAAATGCATCTGAACAAAAAAAATACTATTCTTGGACCCAGCCTTTAGCTAAGTTCCCACAGTGCAAATTTTTGTACAAATTGTACCAAACTGCACCATGTGAACAAATTCTAAGATTCAGGACACACCACATCTCTGGCTTCCATTTAATGTACATGCAAGGCCATATAGGCTAAACAGATGTCTCTGATGAATGCCAAGAAGTGGCATCCGTCACCCAAAGGGTACCACTGTAAAAAAAAACAACCTATGCAATATATTTAATGTATTTGTCATTATATGAATAGAATAGCCTCTTGTGTTATTACTTTCACCTTGTTTGTTGTATACAGATGTATTAAGACTGAATGGAGGCCAAAAGGGTACATTTTTGGCTCATGTTAGGACATTTAATTCTATGGATATGCAGGCTTGGAAGTCTGTGGTGCCAGCGCGTACTTCTAAAACACCCGGCATATTGCGGCGCGTACCATATGTGCCGCAATACGCCATGTGAATGTATCCTAAGAGACATGTACAGTCATATATAGTAGCTGTAGGGTGGGCCCTTGAATCAACTTTACTGATGGACCCCTAGAATCAACTCCACTGGTGGGCCCAAGAATCAACTCCACTGATGGGCCACAGTCACCCCAGTCTGACACTGTGGATATGCTTAGCGTATATGTCAGGAGCTTTCTGGTGTACACACTAAATGGGCACCACAAACGTGATATATACTTGGTATACACTGTAATGTGGTAACTACACGATGCATGAGAATCCATTGCGGCTATTTGCTATTACATATTTCTTAACCATAATGGATAATGTTTAATAAAAACATTATATAACATATCACAAACTGAAGCAGGAATGTGCTCCATTTGATTTCAGAAAGTTTCCAGCACTAAAATAAACAATTCTCATAGAAGATCCACTAAAAAACATTTGGAATATTTTGCTACAAATCAGCGTGAGACCAGCAGAGGGCGCAGCAGTTGTTGTCCCAATGCAGCAGGTAATTGACCCATGTGGGGAGGGAGTGAAAACGAGAGAGGAAGGTTGAGTCAGAGAGAGGGGTCCACGGTGGGGAAGCCAAGATCTAAGAGGCTCACATCACTTACTACTGCGCTGTCTTGAAACAGCTGCAGCTCCAGATATGTGGAACCCTCCTGCTGCATGGATCTTCCTGACAACCTTATTGCTGAGGCTTACAGAGCCAGGGGAATGCAAGGTAATATATCATCTTCCACCCCTATACAGCTCAGGTAGTGTTTGAATGTAGAGCATGTAAAATGAAAAGTTTCTAAAATAGCAGCCCCTGTTTGCCTGGCTAATGCCTTGAGAAGTTACAGAACTACAAATTCACTTCCTATTACATGACTTGTGTGACTTCCCAGCTGGAGAAACCATCTGAACTGCTTGGCTAGTGGAATGTTTCACACTTCAGTGTTACTCGGGGGCTTCTGTCTATGGAAACTACAGATATCCAAGGCAAGAATTCTAAACTGCCCAGACCTGTTGGATATCAGCAGTTTTTAGACAATTTTACAAATACTTAAATCCGTCTTATTGGTCAGAAACCTACACTAAGCAAAAGAGGGCACAGATGTAACAACTTCATTTTGTCCCCTAATTTGAAGGTGAGCAGAACTAAACGTGTGCGAGGGGGAGGCTTATACAGTATATAGCTTGTATTTTTAAACATATTATAATATTATATTCTATAACGTGTAACAAAATTGTCATGTGTAGGACTTGAGTAAAACTTCTGTATCAGGGCTAATATATATATATCTCCTAGCTGTGCCTCTGATCGACTGTGTGAGCAGAAAAACACTCAATTTAACGCAGTTATGAAATCAGAACTTATTGGATACCGTATGTTAATTAATGTGGTGACCACAGCTATATTAACTTCCCATAAACTTACATTATATATCTGTTGGAAATGGACTATTTTTGTGCTTACCCTAAATAATTATCTAAATTAAAGTACATAGCCTTAGTTTTTCTTTGTTGTTTAATAAAAAAATTCTATTCCATGATGGCCAGGGAGGTAAAAAAAATAAATAAATAAATTACTTACCTAGCTGCCACCCATGTAGCTCCAAATCTCGCTGGTGATCCGCTCCTCTTGACCCAACACCCTGGAGAAGCTCACGCTCCATTGTAAGTGAATGGGACAAGAACCTGGAAGGCAAGAGAAGCAGATTGATGGGAGCTCCTGGGCTACAGTGGCAGGGAACAGCTAGGTAAAAGGGTTTTTTTTTGTTTTGTTTTTTTGGACAAATAGACTAATTTGAATAAATCCTTTTTCTTTGTTTTTTTTTATTCTATAGGAATAAATACCTACTGACTCATGTAGCTCAATCTCCTTTTTGTTTTTGACACCGAAACCACCCTTTAATATGTACAAGAATGAGCAAATGGTTTACTCCTGTGTTTCTAGACATGGATGTAACAAAATAATAAAAAACATATTTTTTGTTTCATCATTTTGAAAATGTTTGCAATTAAGTTCCTCACATTACAACGACCTTTTTCTAGAAGTAATTGCAGCATTTAGAACACTTGTGTCTCCCTGACTAGCTATGGCAGGCACCATGTGCGAGCTGAGATTGTGCTTTCTCACATGGTTAGAGATCTGATATTTGAAGCTCGAATCTATGTTGCATATGTGAAGTGGTGCTTTGGAACCTGAGACTGTTCTTCCTCCTGCTTGCCTATAACTGCTGCTCTTAATCAATTTCACGCCTACCTTAGCCAGAGAAGTGCACCCCCCTTTGGAATGCAGTCCAGTTATTTGAGGACACAGGGCTGCATTGATTCTGCAGCTCAATCTAATTAAAAGTGCATTGCTTGGCTACAGGAGTGGAGGTGGCAAAATTAAATATACATAATTTCCTAAATGAACATAACCATTCCGAATCATATTACATTTGAGCCTCTTGATCATTTGACAAAACATTAACATTCAAAGCTATTTACGGCCACAATATTTTCCATCATTCTGGTGTCTGTATCAGATGATTCAGGTACAATTTTCTATTTTTTTAACGTTCCCATATGTAGATATAATTAATATCTTGGCTCTTTTTTAGTAAAGAGTAGCCTAGGGTTGCATAAGGAGCAGCGTTCATTCTGGTATTAATTATCATGAACCATGTGCTGCTCACAAGATTTTCATTAAATCCTTAAGGTTTACCATTTGAATGTAACTTTTATCCATTTTCTTTTATATTTTACATTTCCATTTATTTTATAGAACCTTATTAACAAAATTAAGAACTGTATTTTTAGTCTGCTTCAAAATATATAATCTTTAGAGGCTTCCCCCATTGTTAGTGTTGGACTTGGGATCTGACAACAAGAATCTCCCCATCTACAGCTAGATTTATCCGCAATTAGGCTATGCTAACACAGCGTGAAATAAGTGCATATTTTACAGGAGAAACGTGTATTTTCTATGCAAGTTTTCTTCATTTGATGTGTCTTTAGGTGCGTATTTTTATGATTCTTTTCATTTTTCTCTATACGGGGAATGTCATTGTTTTTGATGTGTCTTTTGGCACGGTTCTGCGCTGGTAATGGTTCTGCACTCCCGTTTTATTGCGCAGCATGTAATGCATAGCATGGTGCACAAATAACACAGCTGTGTTTTATTGCGCACCTTGTTACAATTACGTGATGTGCTTATTCCCAACATAAATGTATTTATGAAAAAAGTGTATTTTTCGCATTAAAAAAACTAGCAGAAGAAATTGTGTAAACCCTGTCTTAGTATTGCACTTGCTGTCAAGCTCCTCTGTAAAGATGCTCTACATAAGATGCAGATTATACTGTGCAATGCAGGCGTGATTGAAGCATTAGTTCAGATTGTGAGGCCTGACTAAAGTCTATGATTTGTAGATTGAAAACTGCCCATTTGTTCATTCTCCTGCATTACAGTTTCATGCACATGGCTATAGAACAAGCTCAGAGCTGCAAGTCCTTTTCCAGTTTGTTGGTTATTAGTGATCTTAATCTATTTGTTTTGGTTTATGTTAAATTTCTTTTATTTGTAAAGTGCCTTGGAGTGATGGCTCTTTAAAATAAATAATACGGATTTCCGCTCATAGAGCAGTCATAGCTACCAGAGCACAGGAGACCAGCTTCAAGGTTATAGCTAGGTGGTATAGGGTTCCCTCCCTAATACACCGATGGTTCCCATCTGTGCCAGACCTTTGTTGACGCTGTGGGATGGAAGAGGGGACCATGTTGCATGTCTTGTGGGACTGTCAGGCTTTGCGGGGCTTCTGGGCGGCGGTATGTGACACTAGTATGAGACTGACGGGTTTGGAGATTCCGGAAACACCTGAGGCTGCTCTTCTCCTTATGTTCGACATGTCAATTCCGGCATATAAGAGATCTTTACTGCGCCATCTCCTTCAGGCGGCCAAAACAGTCATTCCCAGGCACTGGAGGTCTCCTGATCCGCCCACGATTGCGGAATGGATGACAGAGGTCACCCACACGTATCATATGGAGGAACTTCTGGTTTTCTCTGATACACAGATGCGACAATTGCTCAGAACATGGACACCTTGGCTCTCCTATCAACTCTCCCCGGCATTTCGCGCCTCTTTTTGCTAGACTGGCGCTATACCTATTTTTCCTACACCACTAGAACCTTTGTGTAGTGGTGTTGCTGCCGTGGCAGTTTGACGTCTTCCTGGGATAATCCACACACCCCACCCTCCCCTGTCTTCCTTCCTCCCCTTCTTCCTCCCCCTTTCTCATATAACCCTTCTCTTATTTCATGATTAACTTATCGTATTTTTGATAGGTTGCTAGACATGCCTTCTTTAGGGGTTTTCCCCCTATATTGGTTTTGTAGGCTTGATGCGCTAATTATTTTACACATTGTATGCTTGTTTACTTTATTGTTCTCATGTTTTGAGTAGCATTGTATATTTTTGAACTTGTCTCTTACCATTGAAGAATTTACATTCTCTATATACCCCCCCTTTTTCTTGCTTTTTTTTCTTTTCATTTTCCTTGCCTATGTTTAATGGAGACGCTGCAAGTCTCTTTGTTATTTACATGCTCATATTTTACTTGATGTATGTCAATAAAGCGTTTTGAATTTGAAAATAAATAATATGGATTTCATACTCCTTGGCTTTTTTTTTTTTTTCTTACCTGAGAAAGTAGTTAGGTAAGAAGCGCGTTGTATTAGACAGTTGTAATGTTAATTGACAGAGGATAGTGTCTTATGTTCCTGTGTATGTATTTATTTGCTAAGTTTTGTTTTTAATTATTAGAAATATAAAACAGGTTATAAATTAAATCTTGTTTCAGACTCCTCTTTGGACGGGCAAGTGCTATTTTCCAGACACCCTGTGGGAATGTTCCACTCCCTTTTCAGTATTTTGGATTTTCAGGATTTCATACTCATGGAGGTTTTTACTGTTGTAGTCTTCATTATTAGAAATATAAAACAGGTTATAAATTAAATCCTGTTTCAGACTCCTCTTTGGACGGGCAAGTGCTATTTTCCAGACACCCTGTGGGAATGTTCCACTACTTTCCAGTATTTTGGATTTTCATGATTTCATACTCGTGGAGGTTTTTACTGTTGTAGTCTTCATGAAAAAAAAATTAGTCCACTTCTAGCATTACTTCCCTGTAAAGTACATGAAATTATAGTGTGGGCCCATAACAGTCAATACAGCCATATGTATGAGACAAAAAACCAAGTTCATTTATGCTTTTTTGTTAAAGGGGTTGTCTCACTACAAAGATTGCTTTTTATGTTAAAAACAAGTCACTTTGTAATGTGTGTCCATTAACCGTGTCCTTCCTGTTCCTAGATACCCCTCTTATATGGGCTGCATCAGCTCCTTAGGTCTATAGCTACAGGCCCGTTCGATCTCTCCTGATAGGCCGCTAATGCTGGTCGCTATATCTACAGTGTACGGTGTCCTCAGCAGCTCGTCATTGCAGGCCAATAGTAGCCAGTAAATGCCCCTGAATTCAAAAGTGAAATCGAAAAAATAGGACTGAGGTAAGATGAATTGATGTAGTGAATCAACCCCTTTAAACCTATACCTTTAGGATAATGTTGCATAAATGATTTTATTCAACAAACATGGTACATATGATTGTAAGTTCTCCAGATCTAGAATTGTACATTCATGAAAGAAGAGCATTCCCACGGTTCTACGTTTTGGCCAAGTAGGCTGTCACGCCGCTATGCTAACAGTTGCTTATGACCCAAATTGCGTTTGCCATGCAGATTTCCTTCTTGTTTGGCCATGCTAAATGCACCATGCGGCCGCCTCCGAGCCTCCTGGCTCTATAAGGAGCTGCAGTCACATCCTGCTTATATTTATTCCCATAGTGTCTAGCGGGGTTGAACTTCCTCTGCCTATCACCTTGCATCTTTGGGGTTATAAGCCCACACCTCTCAGCCTGATCCTTGTTTGTGTCTTGTTGGTTGTTGCTGTCCTTGGTAGGTTTTTACTGGTGTTTTGTTGTTTCCTGTCTGTATCCTAGCTGCTTAGATAGTCTTGGTCGGTCGTATGCTCCTAGCTTGTGTGTGCTCCTCACCTGTCTGAGCTCCTAGCTGCTCCATGGTCTTACCTTGTATTCTTAGTCTGTTTCTGTCCATGGTCCTTGTCCTGTATTTGTATGCCCCAGGCCTCTGTTTATATCTTCTCCTGGGCCTTCATTTATGTCTGTCAGCTTTCTTGTTTGGTACCTTGCACATTTCTGTTTTGCGTTGTCTGTTCGTCTGGTTCCAGTTTCTGTTTGGTGCCTCTCACTGGCGTCAGCTGCCACTGCCTGGGACTGCTCTGAGGCCGCACCTGGCGGCCATTGCGGTAAGCCAACCTTACCATCAAAGGCTTTGTGAAGAACCTGATGGCCACTTAGTTACTCCCCTTCAGAGCAAGCCGGCAGCGACTTAGTTGGTCCATAACCTGCTGTAACGCACCAAATTGGTTACGTATACCCTCATCCCAATGGCCCTATATAGTAGGAGTTGCAGACCTGGAGCAGGAGAGTGTTCTCCTGCTCCAGGTCAGCAACATGAATGCACAGTTCAGTATATGGAGACCTGGCACTAATATGTACCACATTTGTTGAATAAGATCACTTTTTCAACATTATCCTAAAGGTGTGCCATGGATTCCGTATACGTTGGATTTGGATAATGCTGGCTTGTCCACTGAGCACTCAAACTCTTTCAAGGTGTGTGTGGCACCATTCTATCTATAAGCATATTTGTTAAAACTATACAATGTCCTATGAAAGCTCTAGAAATATGTAATTAAATTGCTTCTTTAAAAAAAAAAAAAAAAAATGATTGTAACAAAATAATACATGTTAAAGGGGTTTTGTCATTTGAAGTGTTCGTGCTCTTCAGCTAATTCTATGAGATTGAATTTGAAATCCAGGGGCGGGTCTGTTTTCTCAGCAAGCTGTCTCTACTGCCAGGAGGTGTGTCTCTCCTCTCAGCAGGCGTGTCTCTCCTCACTGAAGAGCTGTGACATCATCATTCTGTGTGAAGCAGGGGAAGGATGTCTGTAGAGGACAGCTCTACAGCCTCCTGCAGTGTTCTCTTGTAGCACAATTTGATTGCAAGATATCCAGCACGCACAAAAGATATGCTAAAATATAGTGATATTTATTAAATCAACTTAAAAAATTAGATTTCCAAAAGAGGCACTCACCAAATTGTGACAGACAGTGAGCGATCACAGAGGCGCAGAGGGAGGAAACAGCTAACGCGTTTCGGGCTCAAACAGAGGTATGCCCTTACTCATAGCATGTTAGAAATAAATGAAACTTCTACTATATATACATATAAACAAACATTACACATATGAACATGATTTCAAAATTAGATTACCCGCCAATCCCCACCTCATGCTGCGATGGCGCCATGTCGAGCCGCGTCCAAACGCCAAAGAATCCCGGAAGTCCGTGATGAACATGACGTAAATATCCGGACATGCGCACTGTGCATGTATGGCTTAGTGTTGGCAAACTGAAGTCCGCGATCATGCGCATGCGCGGGCTAACAAAGCCCGAACATGCACAGAAGCGCGGACAACAGTAAGAGGCCACTGTAGGACTTCCGGGATTCTTTGGCGTTTGGACGCGGCTCGACACGGCGCCATCGCAGCATGAGGTAGGGACTGGCTCTGTGATCGCTCACTGTCTGTCATAATTTGGTGAGTGCCTCTTTTGGAAATCAAAATTTTTAAAGGGTTAAATTTAATAAAATATCACTTTTTATTTTAGCATCTCTTTTGTGCGTCTGGATATTTGCAATCAAATTGGTGCTACATTGCCGTCTCTTGGGCTTTTGCATCCGTGCTTTGGGCACTAAAAGCAGGCGTGTGGGCTGGCTTACCCTTCTACTAATCCTGTACTTGCCAAGTATATTGCCGTGCCCCCCTGCAGTGAATGACCAATTTCTATGATTTCCATACTTACCTGAGGACAATTGTTTCTAATATATCATTGTCTACAATCAAATGGTAAATGCACTCTACCAGCAGACTATTTAAGTGACGGTCTTAAGCCCATTTGTTTTATGGCTACTAACCGCCAGCTACGCCTTGAAAATGCAGCCAAGGTTTTTGATTTACAACTAAATTTGGGCCAGAGGCACATGATGTTTTTTAGCAAACTAAAAGATCTAGAAAAATTCTCTACCCAAGAGATATGGATCTGGTGGGACCTCACGACAATACAAAATTATATTGAAAAGAACATGATTCCAAAGGTCTCAGATCAAAAAAATTTCCCCTACCACGGTATTATTCTGACATCTTGTCACAGAAATGGAACTCGATTTTATCTTCCTTTCCATTCAACTAATGAATCGAAATTGTTAATATGAAGAACCCAAAATTTGGGAGGAACTGTCATCCACAATAGAATCACTGGAGTCAAAAATTTGCCCCAATATCAAGATTTCTCATCCTATACTCAGGAAGTGAAAAAGCTACAAGTTTAAATATATCCCAACGGGAAAGAAGCTATCATGGAGTCTAAGACAAGCAAATTCCAACGTGATATGGAGGACTATGCACATGACCAAGTATACGAATGGGGTCGCCGTACCTCCAGTTGGCATAATCCAAGGTCCATCTTAAAAAGTCCACATAGAAATAGAAGATGGAAAAATAAGGACATAAAAGTAAGCTTTGACCAAAGAAACTCAGATTCATCAGAAAATACAGACACGTCTATGGACACCTCTCAGGATAGTGTGGCTACTACTAGCTCAGGAACGGGACATTCGTATTACAAAAACCCCAAAAATAAAAAACGCATACAATCAAAAAACGACAACACAGAGGAGGACGCAAACATCCAAAAAGGCCGCAAAGCAAGGATGCTAACTCGGCTGATGGAGCACAAATAGCTGCAGAACATACCCTTGATGTACTCAATCTTTCCTCTGTTGCTTTGTCTAAAGACCATGTTGAAGTCCTATCACTAGGCCTCAATTATGCCTTAGAAAGAAATTTTGATTTGTTTACAACTATTAAAGACATTAACAAATTCGTGAGATTACTCACGGTAAAGAGACACTTCTGGCAGGACAGCAACATGGTCAATTCTTCTGTAAACGAATACTGTAATGAAAACACAGACATTGTGACCAATACTATGTGTGATTATCCCTCTTTTTATGAACAAATAGCTATCTCTTCATTGAATGACTTAGAATCTGAGAATATTTTACATCAAACTACAGTTATGCAATCTAATAAATTTATTACATCCAACCCAGAGTTTTACCCCATTCACTCCAGGACATCTGCAATGGATAAATTCCAGCTCCAAGTGGAAAGAGAACTTAGAGTGTTGTATAATAATGTAGAAAAAAGCTCACCCTTCAACTTAAAATTTTCACACAAAGCTGCCCTAAAACAATTGGAATCCATGGATTCCATAGAAATAAAGATGGCAGATAAGGGTGGTACTATTGTAGTTTTGAATAAAGATTATTGTAACTACATAAATTACCTCACTAATGATAAATCTACTTATTGTAAATTAGGGAATGATCCCACGCATAGTTTCAACGAGGAGTTGCATAAACTAGTGGAGGATGGTGTTATACTAGGGACCCTTAGTCGGAGTCAAGCAGACTATATCAAAATTAATAATCCAAAAATTCCAGTGTTATATGGATTACCTAAAATCCACAAGAATCCCACTGTACCACCAATGAGACCTATTGTGTCGGGCATAGGCTCTTTCGCTGAGAGACTAATTCAGTGGGTAGACTCCACTTTCTACAACCCTCTTGCACCCGGGTCCGGGCTATTTGCAGGATAGCAAATGTGTACTAAGATCTTTTCAACACAAGGTATGGCAGGCTGATTTTCAGTGGATCACATTGGATGTGGAATCGTTATATACTAGCATTCCACATTATGTGGCAATGCAGGCCATTTCCTTCCACCTACGCAAATACAGCAACTACTCCTGTGCATTGAGCGACTATATTCTTAGAGTTATTGATTTTCTCATGTCTCATAACTATTTCTCATTTGATCGCTCTTTTTATTTACAATGCACAGGGGTATCAATGGGGGCGAAATATTCGCCCTCATTGGCCAATCTTACCATGTCTTGGTGGGAGGAACTCTATATGTTTTCCACTGATAATCCTTTTGTACATCTGACGAGTGTATGCAGATACATTTATGATTTTTCTAATTTTGGAAGGGAGAGTATCTGCCATGCCCTCGTTTATGAAGTATGTTAACCATAACACCTTTGATCTAAGAATTCACGTTCAAATATCAGTACCCGATGCTATATGCTCCTGGATCTCAAATTTAGAAGGATTAACCAACAAGTCATTAGCTATCTACATACAGAAAACCCACTCATAGGCAACACAAAAATTGCATTCAATAGTTTTCATATAAATCTACTCATAAATCCCTTTCCTATGGGGAGATTCAACGAGCCAAGAACGAAAACTGTAGTAATTCTTAAATTTGTTTCAGGAGGAAGCTAGGGATATAGAAAATAAAACTCATCTCACGTGGTTATCCCAAAGGCCTTCTTAAGAATGCATATAATAGAGTCACCAAGAGGGATAGACATGAACTATTAAAAGCAAAGCCAACAACTTTCCCATCACACAACCAACCTACTCTTTGGCTGAATTATAGTAGGCAATTCAATCAAATCAAAAAAATAGCAATAAGTACTTACCAATTTATATGAGAAGACACAATTAAAAGACATTATGAAGGAAGGATATCGCATAGTCCCCATGTAGAGCGAAAACTTTAGGTGATCTTTTTACTTCCAATAATTTTTCATAAACACCCCCACAGCCAACATGGCTCCAACATAAAGGTTTCTTCAGATGTGGCACTAACCCCTGTCGCACATGGGAAATATGTATTACAAAAGCAAAGAATTTAGCGACTCAGGAGATACCAGTAAGTTACCTATTCGGAGCTACATGAATTTGTAACTCCCATCATATAGTCTATGGGGCAATTTGCCAATCATGCAATCTACTCTATGTTGGTAGCACAATTAGAAAATTAAAAGTAATGTTCCTAGAGCATATTAAAAGATATTAATACCAACACCTTTAGAAAAAAATCTAATTTAACCAATTTATTTTATACAGATTCATAATTGTGACTATAGTACCCTTAAGATCTTTGGGATAGAAAAATGTTTTTTGCTCCAATAGGATGGGGACTTAGAACATCATCTTAGGGGCAGAGAAGCTTATTGGATCATGACATTAAATACTTTGGTTCCATATGGCTTAAATTTACGACGAGAAATCATGTTTCACTATTAAGCGTAATTACTCAACTAATTTTCTCAGACTTTGTTTGCTTTGATTTCAGTGTTTTATTATTCACTCTTCTTTATCTAGTCATTATTGTTCATCACATTTTGTTTTGTTCTTATTATTATGTCCCTCACCCCTACCATTATGCCATTATCAGATTATATGTTCGTTATTGTACCGTGCTGCGGCTGCTCCGTCTCTTGCCGCGCCCAACTGTTAATTAGGCCACTTGTATAGTTTTCCTACTGTGGCCTCTTACTGTTGTCCGCGCTTCTGTGCATGTTCGGGCTTTGTTAGCCCGCACATGCGCATGATCGCGGACTTCAGTTTGCCAGCACTGAGCCATATATGCACAGGCGTGCCGTCCGGAAAATTCATGTCATGTTTTATCACAGACTTCCGGGATTCTTTGGCGTTTGGACGCGGCTCGACACGGCCCATCGCAGCATGAGGTAGGGACTGGCGGGTAATCTAATTTTGAAATTATGTTCATATGTGTAATTTTTGTTATATGTATATAATGTAGAGGTTCATTTATTTCTAACATGCTATGAGTAAGGGCATACCTCTGTTTGAGCCCGACACGCGTTAGCTGTTTCCTCCCTCTGTGCCTCTGTGATCGCTCACTGTCTGTCATAATTTGGTGAGTGCCTCTTTTGGAAATCTAATTTTTAAAGTTGATTAAATATCACTATATTTTAGCATATCTTTTGTGCGTGCTGGATATCTTGCAATCAAATTGTGCTACTATTGCCGTCTCTTGGGACTGTGCATCCGTGCATTGCACTATATGCAGGCGTGTGGGCTGGCTTACCCCTTCTACTAAAGTGTTCTCTTGTGTCTGCAGAGCTTTCAGCTTCAGGCTGGCTCCACAAGCTCCTAGCTGTGCTATAACCAGTTATGCACACAGCCTGAACTGATAAAACACATGTGAGGAATGCACACTGGCCCCCCTCTTCCACCTCTGTTATCAGGCAGACTGTATAAAACTGTGTTATATGGAGGGAACATAGAACATAAGACTGTGTTATATGAAGGGATCTATGAGTTAAACAGTCAATAATTACCCCGATCATTCACCTTAGAGCTGGGAGATGAGTATAGAGCCAGAAGCCCTTTCAGATAGCTGGTTTCACTTTCGGTTTTAACAGCTCAGAGGGGAGTAAACACAGAGTGTGTAGGCAGCCAATCACATTGCAGGGGGCATGTCTGGAGTGTTTCCTGTCTGGGGGCATATCCCAACAGGCTGAATGAAATGTCAGCCAGCCAATCACAGAAAAGGGGGCGTGTCCCGACTAGCAGCTGCAAAAAATAGCTATTGATGCACAGTAAAGCTCATATCTGCTATACTAAGTGACTTAGGTAAAGCAAACCAATTACAAAAATGCTTATTTTTACTGTCCCCATAATCTGAGATATGATCTTTGTAGCGAGAAAACCCCTTTAACGTTCCTTGACACATGTTAACTTGACACAATTCTTTGTCTGTTACTGGTATAGTTGTCTTCCACACCAAAGATTTCTAAATATTAAGGGAGTATCCCATCCTAATAAGTGATGACATATATCTAGAATATTATATAGAAATGTGTCTGTATACTATACAGGAATTTCAATGTTGAAAGAGCATTGATGAAGTCATGTTTCATATGCCAGAGAAGGCATTGCAGTGAAGGAAAGAAGAATTGAATGGTAGTAATTTTATAGGTCTGAACAGAGATACGAAAATATCTACTGCAAAGATATGGTGCTAACAACTAGTTAGTTACCCTTCATGGGGTAGATGAATCAAAAGCTGTGCAATTGGTATCAACAGCAACTCCTGTATTGGGGAACAGTGATGCATCATGCGCCATCACACACCAGTAATGGCAGCCCAGTATTACGGGAAACATTATACAAAATTCAGTAGGGGAAAATCCTAAATTGGGGGTCACTTCAGATTAAACGAAATATCGAAAAAAGACCATCAAGGCTTATTACAGGATTGACTATAGAAATTAGAATGTTATTATGGGGAATGGGAGTCTCTTTCCAACCACCAGAGTCTTTAAGTAGCAAATAATAAAAGCAGGGACATGCTGGCACCATATGCATTCAATAACCATTATAATAAAGCATTATAAACATTAAAAGAAAATAAGCAGAAAAGAAAATGAAGCAGAAGACTATAAAGGGTTTGGCCTGGGGACATAAAATAAAAGGAGAAAAATAGGATGGTCAGAAATCCTCTTGGGCTATGTCTACATAGTATTGGTTTAGAGCCTGATTTTTAAGTGGATTCAGTACTTATAATCTTCAAAAATCCGACTAAATTCTCCCCATAAACCTCAATAGAAAATCCAAGCTGTAATCAACACAACTCAGATTTTCTGTGGTCAGATTTCAAAACAGACGGTTTTAAAAAACGGCTTAGAGCATGTTCTATATGCCCCTGTAAAACGGTGGGTTACAGTACTGTTGTATTGAATGGGGCACCCAAAATTCAAAAACTGCAGCAAAAAAAAAGTGCAAAAGAATGAAAACAGAGTGTAAAATACTGGTCAGATTCTAATTCAACCAGTATTTTACCCTCTGCCGTGTTGATGAAGCCTTGCCATACAAGAGAATGAAATGAAAGAAAGCTACTATAGCTTTATTGTCTGTGGAGTCCTGGTATACTATACAGTGTCCAGGGCTGTATTTGCCACTAGTGCCTAGGCTGCTGTCTGTAGACAGATGATGTGTTTTTTTTGGTCGGGGAATGGGTTATGACATGCATCCCAACACGTGTCTGAGCCTCTAGGATGCACCCATGGCTATGGCAGTCTAACTAATACATAGAGAATGGGATTACATTTACTCTGTTTTCTTCCTAGTATGCAATTCTTTTTCGTTATTGTATTTTATACTATGGAGAAGACCCTTTTCTGGGTGGAAGTAAGTGACTAGCCTTACTGCCTATAAATCCTATAGGAGGGGGCAGAGTAGTTGTGTTACAAAATTCTAAAGGGAAGGGGGGTTGTTTGCACCTCTGTTGTCCCTGTATATTCATTGTACAAAGGTGCAGGAGACCATTCAGCCGTTTGAGCTGCCTAATGCTTCTCCCATTGTTCTCCTATCATGAACTGGAAACATAGGGAGAATTCATTAAGACCAGTGTTTCATAGCCCAGTATTAATGAAAACTGTTTTGGAGTAAGATATGCAGAATGAATTAAAGGAGGGGTATGTCTCCCAATACATTTATTGTTAACACGCTTAATAATGGAGACGGATGTTGTGGCCAGATATGTTGTGGGGGAGGGGGCTGGATTTGTTAGATTCTGAAGAAACAAATACAGGAGTTTATACTTTTGACTAATATTGAACTATAAATCACTTTATTACATTTTATCATATAATATATGAAAGAGTACAGAGTTCGGTTCTTTTTACTTTGTTTTTGATGTCATAGTGATTTTTAGGTATTTTATATTAAAAGTGACATTTTATATTTTGATTTCTACAATTATTTATGTAAATTCAGTGGAATTTGGTTTAGGGTTGTTGATGGAAAAGTGTGTTAATAGCTTATGTATACAACTAACTACTGATTCATTGTTTTTTGAAGTTGTCTTAATACATTTGGCACATCTCTTAGTAGCCCATGCACCTGAAATAGTCATTTAGCTATGAGCTGGTGTAGATGTAGCTATAATTC
Source organism: Phyllomedusa bahiana (assembly GCA_025379985.1). Classification (NCBI taxonomy): domain Eukaryota; kingdom Metazoa; phylum Chordata; class Amphibia; order Anura; family Hylidae; genus Phyllomedusa; species Phyllomedusa bahiana. The sequence continues at coordinate 27,025 of JAODAL010024313.1, read as the reverse complement.
ATGCCATTCTTTAGTACATTTTTTGCAAATTATTGGCTGCAGATTTCACCTGCCAGTCTCTTATGTCATAGTTTGGAAGTGAACTGTTCCAAATGGTGATGTACACAGGTGCATGTGACTACTGCAGTGGTGACATTCTTGTTCGGAAGAGAGCAGAAGATGAGTATAGGATTTTTTATTTTATTGGGTGCCAGTAGCCTAGTATTTATTTTTTAGATAAACTCGAAAACCCCTATAAAGGGGACATGTGGCATTTTCTGACATGTCTGTTTTATTAAATAATTGTGTTCCCCATGAAATACCAATTCTGGAGCATCTTCCCTTATAACTCTGTTGTGCTGTTCCTCTGTTAATCCTTCAAGGATTGTTACTAAATCTCTCAGATGGGTGTTACCATTCCATTTTTGAAAGGAGTGTGCCTGCACACACGAACTGTTAGCACTGATTAGATATAAGAGAAGATGCTCCAGAATTGTTATTTTACAGGGAACACAAGTATTTAGTAAAAGCAACATATGAGGTACGACAACAGGTCATTTAGAGGATAAGCAGTTCTACATATACATAACATATATTTAATGAAGAAAATGTGATATAATATGCAAAACTGCTAAAAGAAAGTGAGTCCTAATTTGGTGTGGTTACCACCTTTTGAGGAATTAGGACAGGGAATTCCATAAACCCTTTTTTTTTTTTTTTTTTTTTTTTTAAATGAAAACTAGTTTTCGCCTAAAATGCGTACATTTAGTGCGCAATTAGTAAAGAATGTTGTCTAATTAGTAAACAATTGTTACTTGCAATTAATTAGTGAACTATGCAATACAGACTGGTTCCAATAAATTGTGCCACTTGGAATCTACAGATTAGGGTTAGCTGAGCAGATTCAGGAAAACGTGATGGCAGAACAAAAACTATTGCAGAAAGAAAGCATTATGACTTTTCATGAGATAAACCTAATAACCGTTGGAGAACATTTCTCCAGACAGCTGGCAGCTTTTTGACAATACACTTTAAAAGAGTTAGTGATGCAACACAGATGTGATTTGTAAAATACGTCCTCTGTAAGAGTAAATCTGGAGACGGCTGCCCTCTTGATTTCACCCTCATTACATCCAGCCTCAAGTTTAGTATCTTTGATGTACTTCTGGTATACAAGAACCCTCTGTTTCAAAATGGCAGCATAAATCTGCATGCACAGTCCATACTTTGTCCAGACTAGGACATCTGTGTTGCATTGAAGTCATTTAGATCACCATATCAATAGGCTGTATTGAGCTAAATATACTGCTATAGAATATATTAAATTATATAGCGAAGTGTATTTTGAAGATTATTCCACTGATCTGCTGAGTTTTATGGCTCACACACACTAGTTTGACTACTGAGAAACTGTTTTATAGCTCAACATTGCAATATTGAGTGATTTTTATAGAAATGTATGTAATAAGCTCTCCTCTAGAAGGAAGAAAGCTGAACACACATTATATATGCACAGTGTATCACTTTTGGATCTGCAATTACACAGCATCTTACAAAAGTGAGTACACCCCTCACATTTTTCGAAATATTGTATTATATGTTGTCATGGGACAACACTGAAGATGACACTTTTATACAATGTAAAGTAGTTGGTGTGCAGCTTGTATAACGGTATAGCTTTGGTGTACCCTCAAAATAATTCAACATATAGTCATCAATGTCTAAACCGCTGGCAACAAAAGTGACTACACCCTTAAGAGAAAATTGACAAAATGTGCCCAATTTGCCATTTTCCCTCCAGGGTGTCTTGTGTCTCATACGTGTTACAAGTTCTCAGGTGTGAATGGGGAGAAGGTGTGCTAAATATGGTGTTATCGGTCTCACACTCATACTGGTCACTGGAAGTTCAACATGATGACTCATAGCAAAGAACTCTCTGTGGATCACCATGATTGACCAAAGAAGCTGAGTGCACGTGTTTGGCATCATATCCAGAGATTGTCTTTTCAAAATGAACGTATGAATGCGGCCAACATTGCTGCAGAGATTAAAGGGGTGGAGAGTTAGCCTGTCAGTGCTCAGATCATACTTTGCACACAAATTTCTTCTGCATGGCTGTCATCCCAGAAGAAAGTCTCTTCTAAAGATGATGCACAAGAAAGCCTGCAAACAATTTGCTGAAGACAAACAGACTAAGGACATAGATTACTGGAACCATGTTCTGTGGTCTGATGAGACTAAGATAAACTTATTTGGTTTAGATGCTTTCAAAGGCGTGTGGCGGCAACCAGGTGAGGAGTACAAAGACAAGTGTGTCTTGTCTACAGTTAAGCATTGTGGTGAAAGTGTCATGATTTGGGACTGCATGAGTGCTGCCAGCTGTGGGGAGCTACAGATCATTAAAGGAACCAATAATGCCAACATGTACTTTGACATACGAGGCAAAGCATGATCCCCCCCCCCTCCTGAGAAACTGGGCTACAGGGTAGTATTCCAATATAACAATCCCAAACACACCTCCAAGACAACCACGGCCTTGCTAAAGGAAATAAGGGTAAAGGTGTTAGACTGGCCAAGCATGTCTCCAGACCTAACCCTACTGAGTATCTGTGGGGCATCCTCAAACGAAAGGTAGAAGAGCACAAGGTCTCTAACATCCACCAGCATTGTGGTGTCGTTAAGTAGGAGTGGAAGAGGCTTGCAGTGGCACCCTGTGAAGCTCTAGTGAACTCCATGCCCAGGAGAGTCAAGGCAGTGCTGGAAAATAATGGCGGCCACACAGAATATTGACACTGGGCACAATTTGCCAATTTTCACTTAGGGGTGTATTCACTTTTGTGGACAGTGGTTTAGTCATTGATGGCTGTGTGTTGAGTTATTTTGAGTAGTCTCCAAAAAAATGGGAATCTAGCAACAGAACAAATAGTGACTTTTAATGACTATATTTACTATTTTGCCATAGGCAAACTTAAACGCTATCAGTTCTCAATCTATAAAGCACTAAAATTTAACTTTTATTATGTATAACACTTAACCTCGATACACACTATTTAAAAACCTGATTTCTAACCTCTAAATTTATCCCTTTCTAATTGTGAAGGAATAACTCCTTTTCTATTGTCAAGTCTGGTGGAACGCCACCTATTAACAGGGGAACCTTATATATACAGTGATTTACTAACTCCAATAAGGCATCCAAAACATCCTACTTGTGCAGTCATTCCTAATCCGATGGACATAAAACATGTAAGGTTTCCTTGTGAGACCCTCTGCAGCGGGTGACACTGTAGAAAGAGGTGAGAAATCACAAATTAAAATTTCATGCCTGACCTCCCCAACATGTTTCACCAACTAAATGGCTTCATCAGGGGATAGAGGTCTCACTCAGGAAACATTACATGGCTTGGCTCATAAGACTCTCTGTGCCAGTTGGTGATCTCCACACGAAGAAACCCTCACTCTTTAGGTCCACATCAAAGGCTTCTTATGTAGGCAGCCAGGACCCTACTACAGTTGAAACCAGAAGTTTACATACACTATATAAAAAGACACACATGCATATATTTCTCACTATCTGACATGAAATCAGAATAAACCTTACCCGTTTTAGGTCAATTAGGATTACTAAAATTATTTTTATTTGCCAAATGCCAGAATGAGAGTGAGAGAGAATTTTTAAGGCATTTTTAGTACTTTCTGCAAAGTCACAAGTTTACATATCTTTCATTACTATTAGGTAGCATTGCCCTTAAACTGTATGACTTGGGTCAAACGTTTTGAATATCCTTCCACAAGCTTCTCACAATAGTTGGTAGGAATTTTTGGCCCATTTCTCCTGACAGAACTAATGTAACTGAGCCATGTTTGTAGGCCGCCTTGCTCACACCTGCCTTTTCAGCTTTGCCCATAAATTTTCAATAGGATTTAGATCAAGGCTTTCTGATGGCCACTCCAAAACATTGACTTGGGTATCCTTAGGCCACTTTGTAACCAGTTTGGCAGTTTGCTTCAGGTCTTTGTCCATTTGGAAGACCCATTTCCATCCAAAATGTAACTTCCTAGCTGATATCTTGAGAAGTTGCTTCAGTATTGCTACATAATCTTCTTTCCTCATGATGCCATCTATTTTGAGAAGTACACCAGTCACTTCTGCAGCAAAATAACCCCACAAAATGATGCTGCCACCCCCGTGTTTCACAGTTAGGGGCCGTTCACACGGCTTATTTATGGGATGGATTCCAGCCATATTGCGCGCCGTACTGCGCTGCAATATGGCTGGAATCCGTCCCAGCCATTACGGTAATGCACAGTTCTCACAGAGAACTATAGATTCCGTCTCTCCTCCCCACTCGGCGAATCCGCCAGGCGGGGAGAAAGTGACATGCACATTATCCCGGCGGAATACGCGCCATGGATAATCCATGTCTATGGGGCCGGCGGGCCCCCACACCGCCCCTTATTCAAGCCATAATTGCGGGCGAAATCCGTCCCGCAATTATGGCTTGAATAAGCAATGTGAACCGGCCCTTAGGATGGTGTTCTTAGGCTTCCAAGCTTCTCCCTTTTTCATCCTACCATAACAATGGTCATTATAGCCAAAGTTCAATTTTAGTGTCGTCAGACCCCAAGACATATCTCCAGAACTTTTGGTCTTTGTTCCTGTATGCATTTGCAAACATTAATCTGGCTTGTATATGTTTCTTTAGGAGTAATGGCTTCTTCCCTTCTTCCTGGCAGAGTGGCCTTTCAGCCCATGTTGATACAGTACTTGTTTCACTGTGGATAATGACACAATCTTATCAGCTTCCGCCTGCATCTTCACAAGGTGTTTTGCTTTTGTTCTTGGGTTGATATGCGCATGTCAGACCAAAACACGTTCATTTTTAGACACAGAACCCATCTCCAGTGGTATGATGGCTGGACATTCCAGACTTGTTTGTACTTGGGTATAATTGTTTGTATGAAACATATAGTCTTACTTATATATATAAATATTATATATAATTATATTATTTATATATTTTATATAGTCTTTAATGGTGTATATATCCCAGCCAGGTTCTTGGCATATACCTGGAGAAGCTCCGACACCTGTCATCAAGGTAAGTATATATACATAGATGGATAGATTGAAAAAACAAATCCAAAAGCCACGCACAAGCATTTCGAACATTTACAGCGGATTATTGAACATTGAAATCCGACCTCAGAAAATCCGAGCTGTGTAGACTAAAACTTGGGTTTTCTATTGATGTCTATAAGAATGGTTTTACAGTTGTTTTTTTTGGCAGTTTTCAAATACCTAATCCACTTAATCAGATGGTAAAATTAAAAGTTCAACGAGGGTCTGGATGCATTTCTAGAGTGCAATAATATAACAAGTTTTAGTGATTAGGATTCTGAAGAAGGGTCGTTGATCCAGGGATTTATTCTTATTGCTAGATTGGAGTCGGGAATTTTTTCCTGAAAATGAGAACAATTGCCTTCTACCTCATGGGAGTTTTTGCCTTTTGCTGGATCAACACTATAAAACATAATGCTGAACTGGATGGACATCTGTCCTTTTTCAGCCTTACAGACTATGTAACTAGATAACTTTGGTGTAATAGGATGTAGCTATTATGATTTTTTTTTTTCCTTCTCGCCTTTCGAGAGTCATAGCTTTTTTACTTTTCTGCCTACATAGATGTTTGAATACTTGTTTTTTGCAGGACACAATGTAATTTTTAATGGTACTGTTGACCTACCATGTAATCTACTGATTAACTCCCCCAAAAATTATTTGTTGGAGGGGAATGCATTTTTGTAGGTTTTTCATTTTTAAGGAGTTCACTATTCAGTGTATATGACTTGATATCCGTATTCTGAGTACAATTATGGTACATTAAAGTGGTTTTGTCACAATCTAATGTTGACGTGGGATCCTCCAAAATGGGTATTTAATCACTTTTCTAAATATATGTCATTAAAAAAAGTGAAGCCTGTGAGAGCTACAGCCTTCCTTACATGCCCTTAGTTTCCTGACTGTTTACATTAGATACGACCAGGAGCTGACAGGAGTTGATCTGACCGCGCTTGCGTTGTTTGCACTTCTTATCTGATGGCAGGGCACATGAACGAGCTTTGAAGAGACTGGGGAGAAAAGATTCTGCGTCTGCTGTATAGAGAATCCACTGGTTGTAATGTAACTATCTTGAGTAAACATGCAGATGTTCCCTGCCCCCCTGGTCAGCCCTCCTACCTCCCCCCTGCATTAATTTGTGAACAAAGGTACGAACGCTGCCTGCTCGGAGCTTATCTTCTCTCTTGAGCAGATAAGAGGGAGAAAACAAAACCCATAGAGCTTGTGCACAATACAGTTATCACCTGTGGATTAGCCAAACATGTTTGATCAACTACAGAGACTGAATATCAGGAGCATGCATGGGAGGTAGAGCGATGACATCACACAGGAGGTACTTATTTTTTTAAACACAGAAACACTACGCCCCTTTTTTCAAGCATTAAGAGGGGAGTATCAGCCTCTTAGGTAAGGAACTCGCTTCTTTGCAAAAGCCCTTTAAGTAAGAAAAAAAGTTTGCTTTCCATTACCATTTTCTGAGACTAATAACTTTAATTTTTTTTATTTTTTAGCTGTTAAAGATTTGTGATGGTTCCTTTTTTGCTGGTGTGGTTTTTATTGGAACAAGTTTGAAGTGTGTATGACTTTTTGCTCTTTTTTTTAATTTCATTTATTCCGAGAGACGTGATAACCAAAAAAACACATTTCTTTTGTTGGGCATTTTTTTTCTTCAGTGTTCACAGTGCAGAATTAATAACATGGTATTAGATTGGGCTTTTATGGATGTGGCAATACCTATTATGTTCACATTGTTTATTTTTTTAATATGGTAAAAGTTTTTTTTTTATTTTTAGGGGCTTGTTCACACGACGTTTTTGATCCTTTTTACGGATCCGTTTTTGAGGAGGGAAAAGCGCATCAGGAAAGCGGATCCGAAAAAACGCAACAGTTGATACTTTATTTGGATCCGTATTGCATGCTTTTCCATTTGCGTTTTACGGATCCTCTCTCCCTCGCTCCCTCCAATTCACCTGTCCAGCCAGCCAGCCATCCCCCTGCAGCACCTCACCTGTCCGGCCAGCCAGCCAGCCATCCCCCTGCAGCACTTCACCTGTCCGGCCAGCCAGCCAGCCATCCCCCTGCAGCACGTCACCTGTCCGGCCAGCCAGCCAGCCAGCCATCCCCCTGCAGCACCTCACCTGTCCGGCCAGCCAGCCAGCCATCCCCCTGCAGCACTTCACCTGTCCGGCCAGCCAGCCAGCCAGCCATCCCCCTGCAGCACCTCACCTGGCCAGCCAGCCAGCCATCCCCCAGCAGCACCTCACCTGGCCGTCCAGCCAGCCAGTCCATCCCCTGCAGCACCTCACCTGTCCGCCAGCCAGCCAGCCATCCCCCTGCAGCACCTCACCTGGCCGTCCAGCCAGCCAGCCATCCCCCTGCAGCACCTCACCTGGCCGGCCAGCCAGCCAGCCATCCCCCTGCAGCACGTCACCTGTCCGGCCAGCCAGCCAGCCATCCCCCTGCAGCACCTCACCTGGCCGGCCAGCCAGCCAGCCATCCCCCTGCAGCACCTCACCTGGCCGGCCAGCCAGCCAGCCATCCCCCTGCAGCACCTCGCCTGACCTGCCATCCATCCCCCTGCAGCACCTCGCCTGTCCAGCCATCCAGCCATCCAGCCATCCCCCCTGCAGCACCTCACCTGGCCTGCCAGCCAGCTAGCCATCCCCCTGCAGCACCTCACCTGGCCGGCCGGCCAGCCAGCCATCCCCCTGCAGCACCTCACCTGGCCGGCCAGCCAGCCAGCCATCCCCCTGCAGCACCTCACCTGGCCGGCCAGCCAGCCAGCCATCCCCCTGCAGCACCTCACCCTCGCCAGCCAGCCAGCCAGCCATCCCCCTGCAGCACCTCACCTGGCCGTCCAGCCAGCACCATTCCCCCTGCAGCACCTCCCCTCCCCCGCCAGCCAGCCAGCCATCCCCCTGCAGCACCTCACCGCCCCAGCCAGCCAGCCATCCCCCTGCAGCACCTCACCGCCCCAGCCAGCCAGCCAGCCATCCCCCTGCAGCACCTCACCTGGCCGGCCAGCCAGCCATCCCCCTGCAGCACCTCACCTGGCCGGCCAGCCAGCCAGCAATCCCCCTGCAGCACCTCACCTGTCCACCCATCCATCCTCCTGCAGCACCTCACCGTCATCATCATTAAAAATTTTGTATCGCTTTCATTTTAGTTGCTACCTTAGTGATCCATAGTGTACAGCTTGACTCTCGGAGATACGACCAGTAATGATGTCTCCTTAGTCCTGGCCGCATATGCTCAAACATCAGCACTCCTCTTGGGTAGCTATTGTCAGTCATTTCTCTGCTTAGTAATCACTGCTGTGCGAGTGTGCAACCCCAGTTGCTGTCATTTTGCTCCTGTCCTCTGAGCAAATAAATAAAAAAGAAACCTCAATCAGCTATGTGCATTGAGGGGAAAAAAATGCAAGGATTTGAATCTAGGACCCCTATGCTGAAAGGCAGAAGTTCTAACCACTCAGCTCCATTGTTGCTGCTCACAGCTCTTCGCATAAAGAGACCATTGTTTAACTAGAGTGAGAACACTGTGGGAAATGGCATGGTGATATCAAGCCTGCTGGGTCACATGCAGTTCAAACAAATCATACACACCCCCTTTTGAATACACTGAAAGTTCATGCAGGACAAACCAGGCATGAAATGCCTTTTGTGGTAAAATCCCTTTAATTTCTGATAACTGCCCTCCAAGGGTGTAATAGGAGTACATTAATGGCAGGCAGAGTGGCTTTCTCTAGGCTTTTGGCTGCCATGACAACTGAACAGGGGCTGCAACTGACTGTAGTGTAATCATTTAGATGCTGAGGTCTAATTTACTGTAGTGTCTAAATGGTTAAATGGCCAGGATCGAAGCAGCCATCAATACGACTGCTAAGGGTGTGTGTCAAATGTAACAAACAGCAAGTTAGCCCACTCCTTACCCCCCTTAACGCCTCCATAATGGATATATCCATCATGGTGCAATAAAGGGGGTTAAACATAGATATATGAACTGTGTTTGCTCTGGCTCTGTTTTGGGGTTTAATTATATGCTAGTGACAGGAGCATTGTTCATACTTGTCTGTTTAGTTTTGGGTGTAGATTGTATTGATCACCGTGTTTGCATGTTCCTGAAACTAACAGCCTTGTAGAATTCTTTGCACATTTCTCATGAAACCTACATAAGGAGCTTTTCATGATGTATCCCCAATATTAATATAACTATATGTTTGTATAGACGATCATTGTAGAATGTAACATATTTAATATACAGTATAGGTGGCTGTGACTTCATGCTTATTTATGTGAACAAGGGCTCAACTGAGCCAGTAACGTGTCAGCCGACGCCACACAGATCTGTCTCTGGTTGTCTTTCATGTTTTCATAGTAAAGAGGCTATTACTGTTGGATCTATTTTCCTTTGTGGACATAAGAATATTCTTATTTATATTATATCGACAAGTGGGAGAACTGACCGGTGGGGTCCTGAAAGGGGTTGTCTCACTGCCTTGATTCATGTTACCACAGTCTTGTTTTCTTGGTTTCACTTTGAATTCAGGGGTGTGTTACTGGCTTCTACTAGGCTGCAGTAGAAGCCAGGTCTGGAGCTATAGCGACCAGCACTGGCAGCCTATCAGGAGAGAACAAACAGGTCTGTAGCTATAGCGACCACAGGAGCTGATGCAGCCCATACAAGAGGGGAGATCTCAGAATAGGTAGGACACTGTTAATGGACATACATTGCAAAGTGACTTGTTTTTGCAAGATCTTTAACATAAAAAGCAATCCTTGTATAACTAACAAAATGGTGAGACTGTGGTACGTAAGACACCAAATCAGGCTGAAATTCTGGCAAATATCTGATCTTGCCATGGGGAAGTTGTTGCCAGCCAGTGACAGAATCTAATATAACTGGCTTGTAGAGGTGGGTCACATTCTTTAAATATTAGAACTATTATGATTGCTGCGCCTCTTATGGTCTCTTCTGTGTTCCTGCTTGCTCCCGCAGTTCTTTAAACCTTTACTCCGTGGGCAGGATTTACTTTTTCCTGAGTAGTGACTGAGACACCCAAAGTGCAGGTACTAGCCTCTCTTCCCCGCACTAACAGCTGATTATGATAGCTTTTTTTGAGCCAAACCCCTATAATCAGCTGATTGAAAAGTGAGCTATGTTTGAAAATTGGGTTTTCCTCCACAGTACTTTCAGATGAAATGCAGACAAATTAGGAAGGTCACTGAACATTGCGGAGAAAAATCTGTCTCTTGATTCATTAAAACAGTCTAATTACTCTGGAGACAGCTATTTTACATGTCCATACTTATATATCAGTTACAGAATCCTGATGGCTTGTGCTTTAGGTTCATTGTAGCTCAGTAGAAATAGTATTATCTAGAGTTTTATGTTAGGATTATTTCAGAATTTCTTTGTAGTAGAGCCAATTTTCCATTCACTGATAACTACCAGTCTATTTTTTTTTTAATTGATCTCCATATTGTACATATTAACCAGATGTCTCGAAGACATCTGGTTAATATGTACAATATGGAGAACATACATTTTTCAGTTTTGCCAACTTATTTTTATTGGATAAAAGAAGAATTTTCTTCAAAGTAATAGCCACATCTGAATCTTCCTTTAAATGCTCTGTTGCTAACTGAATGTGTTACTATTGTTTATTATGGTATTGTATGTGAAGGGAAGAAAACTTTTTTTCTTTGGATTGTATTTGGCTTTTTTCACACCTGCACTGGAAGCCTCCCTCGTGTGTCCAGTGGCCATTTTGGCATCTTCGAAGAAAAGAATATCACAGTCTGCAGCACTATTGCCGTCATAACTTCTGGAGCCATCACATGCCCCAATAAAATCTATGGGTCTATCCGTGTTGGTGACTAAATGGCAACTCAGAAAATAGACCTAACAATGATGGTGGAGTTTATTCACAATTCAAACCCTTTTTTCCATAGACAAACTTAAACCCTATATAATTGACCATCAAAAATTAATGAAATCCCTAAAACTTAACTTTTATTTCACACATTTAAAAAAGCACAATTCACAGAACCCCAAGGAGAATAAAATATACTTAACCTCTGTAGTCCATTGTAAACAAGGAGTAGAGCACTGAAACGAAAGGAGGTATAGGACATTTTTCTTTTCTGTGCTCTACTCCTTGTTTATGGTGGACTAACTGCATTAGTCTACTTACCCACTGCTAATAATTGAAGCTTTAGTTACCAGTACTAAACATGCCCCAGTGATAGACTTAAAGATGCCTGAATTAGCTAGAGGTTAGCAATGTCCCTGCTTTTCTAGTGACCGGATCGTCGGAATAAGTACTACACTTTAAAAGGGACTGACTATTGCTGATATCCAGCTGCTTTTAGGCAGGCGCTTTTTTACATAGTTAGGGTACTTTCACACAGCGCAGTTTTGCGGTGTTCTTAGTTTGTTTATTCACTTGCAGTACTGCACAGCAATTAAACTGCCTTTCGTACCAGCAAGCGAACAAAAGAACACTGCCTGCTTGGAACTTATCTTCTCTCCTGAGCAGATAAGAGGGAGAAACAAAACCCGTATAGCTTGTGCACAATACAGTTATCCTCTATGGATTAGCCAAACAATGTTTACTCAACTACAGAGACCAGCTTCAGGAGCGTGCATGGGAGGTGGAGCAATGACATCACAGAGGAGGTACTTAATTTTTTAAACACAGAAACACAACACCTCTTTTCTTAAGACTTTATATCAGAGTATCAGCCTGTTAAGTGAGGAAATCACTTCTTGGCAAAACCCCTCTAACTATTTTGAACGGTGTTACAAATGAGTCATCAATTATTGTGTTTGAAGCCTTGCAGATTCTAAACACAGTAATTGATTACTCAATTATTACCCCTTTAAAAATATAATTAAAGAGGCTTTCTGGCAAGGTGCTTTCACCCGGTGTGTTTTTTTTTTTTTTTTGCATGTTTTTTGTGCAGGAAGGCACTGCAATTAATGCTGCACATGGCTGCACAAAAAAAGCGTTAGAAAAAGCATCAAATGCACTGTGTGACAGCACCCTAATGGTGCTCTTACACAGAGCGTTTTTTGGTGCTTTTTTTTTTTTTTTTTTGCAAAAATACCCTACAATTAATGCTGTGCATTTCTACAAAAAAAAATTTGCACCAAAAAAACGCACCATAAAACTTAACAAAAAAACGCTCCATGTGAAAGCGCCCAAATAAAGGCAGTTAACTTGCTTTGCAGTACTGCAAGTGGAAAAAACACACCAAAAATGGCACAAAACCGCACAGTGTGAAAGCGTACTTATTGTGTTTATGCTTAGGCAGATTAGAATAGTTTGTAGCTGATCTCCAGCTGAGGGTACTGTAGTTGGTAGAAGTTATCAACAGCACTGAGAAGTTATGCAATGCTTGAATACGTGTTTTATTTACAAGAGTGGTGCTCCATACAGAAGATGCAAGAAAATTATACTCCTCCATATTACCTTATTGTGATGATTTGAGAAAGGTCTTGCCAGACGGAAACGTCATTACCTGTCACAATTTTCTTGCATCTTCTGTATGAGTGCTGTTGATATCTTCTACCTTGAAATTTGTGGGAATACCAAAGCCATCAACTAGCACCGAAATCCTTGTTGATTGCCCGAGAGTGCAACACACCTTTATTTACTGTAGTTGGTGTCTTAGCTTCTTCTGTCTTTAATACATGCAAATTGAGAGGTTAGAGCATTGGTGTCTTTTAATCTCCTTCGGGCTCTGTCAATTTGACTCTTTTAAACGTTTAAGCCAAAAACCGTAGTCTGATTTCGGCCGCCACAGTGCATGGAACTGTACTAGAATCCACTGGAACAGAGAACGTGTTCTATATTCTGGCGGTTTAGAAGTCCGACAATAGAAAATCTGTGATGTGTAGACTACAGCTCGGATTTTCTATTGAGGTGTATGGGCAATGGTTATGCTCGGATTTTTGCAAAAGGGGTTTAAATGATCAGTATGGGTGTGCACAGCATCTTTTGCTTCTGCTACTAACAGAAGCTCGGACACCAGTGTATACAGATGCTAATGGTGAGGCCATACAACGCACATCAAGTTTCCATATTTGTTAGTGGCTGAACTACAGTGTAATGTTGACCGTGCATTCAGGATTTCTTATTTATGTTCCTGCACTGGCTGCATGAGTTAATTGGTTCATCCACATACAGAACATGATCACCCTGTTAATGAGTTAGCTGAACCCTGTGCAGTTCAGGCGTTCTGTAGATCCTAGTTATTGCAGATGCAATCTACTTAACTGAGACATATGGGTAAATTAAATGACAATTGTAAATGGCAATATAATAGTAATCAATAAACAAATGGGTAGATGACTAATAGAATAAGGACAGATCTAAAACTTTGTAAAGGCAGCATTTAAAGAGCAACTGCATGTGGCATAAGGCACTTAAAACCCAGCCGCAACACACTGTATTGTTTGGCCTCACCTTAATATATATTTGTTATTAGATATGAATATGAGTAAAAACTAACATTAGGTCGGTGACATTATGGGCACATTCACGAGAATCTGATCCGCTGCAGATTTTCTGCAGTAAATCCAAAGATTTTGCTGTAGATTTTCTTGCAAACTTGTCCACATTGACGTCCGTGTTAATTATGGTCACATTTCAAGTGGAACCTGCTTCGGATTCCAACTTGAAATACCGGTCCAAAACCGAAAGTAAACCATTTCCATTGACCTCAATAGTAGTTCATACAACGTGTATTTAGATATTTAGACGTGTATTTTTTTTTTTTTTTTAATGCTGTAAAAAAAACTTAGAACATGTTCATTCTTTGGTCATATTCCACGAGAAACACTTGGAAATTTACTATTGATATCAATAGCTGAAAAACTTGTACAAAATGTGCCCAAAACATTTTTATGTGGTTTTTAACACGATCCGAGTTTGAAACCACATAGAAATGTATGGGGCTCGTTTCTGACCATTAACCACGTTAAAAAAAAAAACTACCTTAAGTCCAAATAAAATAAGCATGTGACATACTGCTCTTACCATATTTAGACTAGTAAATTTTACTTGTTGTTCGGATGTACACTTAGAAAGCAAAATCCGCCTTAAAGAGAATCTGTTGCCAATTTTTTTTTTTTTTTTACTCATTAAATCAAGCCCCTGATCCATATTCTTTTCTTCTCAGCCGTTTTTATTTTCTGATTGTAGATTTCTCAATTCAGTCGTCTATATATGATTGTGGGGACAGCATTCTTGCCTGCACTGCTTTAACAGCATTTAGAGAGGCTTCATGCACATAGGAGCCCTTAAGACTGACTCAGTCACATTGACTGAGGAGGAGATTTTTCTAGGCATGCTCTGTGACCTGGGAAGAAGTCAGTTTGCAGGGAGGGGGGAGAGCTGTGACTATTTCCTATTATGACTGGTGGATTCTGTGTTATCTGTACACATTGGTGTCTCCTTTCAGTTTGACCCTGCTTGTGCTGATAATAAGCAGACTACTGAAAATCTCTCTCTACAGAACAGGAAGTGACTATTATTAGACCCTAGTGGCCAAAGTGAAAACTGCAAGACTTAAGAATTATTAAAAGATATTGAAAGTGATATGAAAAAAAAATAAAAAATTCCTAAAAAAAAAAAGTGTTTAACATAAATACGTGAGTTAAAAAGTAAGTCATTTTTTGATGACACATTCCCTTTAAAATCCACAGGAAAGGTTTATCTACAAATTTTAGTTTGGATTTTGCCTTCTCTTTTTGTCAGTGTTAATAAATCTGTAACAAAATCTGCACTAATTGGTATGGATTTACAGCAATAATGTTGTGGATTATATTCTGCAGATATTCTATGGCAAATCCTCAGCGCATTATCCCCATGTGAATAAATCGTAAGTCAGATTGTTTTTTAGGATGTTCTTGTTCCTAACATTAACTGGCAGATTGAATAAAACATGGTATTTAGAACCCATCTTTTGACTGTTTTACGTGATTTATAGACCCGAACATTATTTTCTCTATTTGAATCATAATTTGTTTTGAATATTTGATGTTTTACATTATTTTCTTTATAGGTATATTATAATTGTGGAGCTGTAATAAACCCCTCCGACACAGGCCTTATTTTATCTCCAGGATTTCCCAACAAATACCTACCTGGCTCTCACTGTGTGTGGCAGATCTTAGTTCCTGCGGGTTCCACTGTTGTGCTGGAAACTCTGGATTTTGATATATTTGATAGCACTGGTAATCAAGAATCTGCAACCAGCTATTCCTTTTCTGAATTCAGCTCTCACTCTGAATACAAGAGAGATAAAAAGGATGCTTCTACGAAAGATGATTTGTCAAATGACATGGAAGTGGGACTGACGGCAGAAAAGATGGATTTTCAAAATGAGTCCAGCAACCAGGTGCCAACAGAAAACTGGCCCATGAGGGATAAAGGCAATAAACCAATGACAGAATTACAAGATTTGGCAGTGGATCAAAACCTTATCAGTCAAATGGCAAGCACAGTTTCTGCAGCCACAGGGAAATATGAAAGCCTGACTGACGAAATCAACAAACCTATTCATCTTCTATCAGCAGTAACAAATAGAATGGCAACCGTTTCCTCTGCACAGGTGAGTGGAGGTGCACCATCAATAGGCGTTGGAACTGACCCCTTCACTACACCACCTCCAGTACTGGATATGTGCCCGCTTGATGTTCTCTATATCACTGACCTAGTAACTTACTCTGCTCGGTTTTGCGGATCCATTACTCCCATAAATAAAAGTCTGGCCTTTGGGTCTCCTGTTGAGATGATCGAGGTGATTTTGGAGCTAATTACAGCCACTAACCATGGGCGTGGCTTTGCAATCCTCTTCTCTTACCATAACCAGTCTTTGGTGACCACTTTGGGTGTTCAGGAAAAACAGGGCAGGGAAGGTGTAGTGCGTTGGCTGTGATTGCTGCTACCATCTCATTTGCTTTGGTACTTCTGCTGGTACTTTGCTTGTCTTATAGGTAAGAATCTTTCAATACTGTTTTTAAAACCTTACACTGTATATATTTTGATATGGAATGTCATGAATAGACGTCGATACTTGTAAAAGTAATTTATAACTTTAGAGAGAACCTTAAAATGACTGACTACTGCATAGTACTTAATATTTATAGTATGACTTATACACTACTGTGTTTCCCCAAAAGTAAGACATAGCAGAGATTGTTGAATTCCCTAATATAAGGCACCCCCCGAAAATAAGACCTGCGGAAATCATTGCTGCAGCTCCCCATACACAGGGCCGTCACTAACGGTGGGCAGAGAGAAAGGTGGGGGGAGAGGGGCGGGTGGGACATATTGGGACATATTGTTGTAGCAGAGTGTTGAAGGACCTGTGCACGGGAGGTCATGTGACTGTGATGTCACTACAGGTCCCGAACATCTGAGGACAGGAGACAAAGTGTACAAGGTAGTGATGTATGGGGGTGAGAAAAGAGCAATGATACTGACACACACCAACATCTCAGAGGATGGCTGATGGGTCATGCTGAAACTTCTAGTTCTACAAGTCCCAGCATGTCACATTTGCCGTCCTTTGAAATAAGTCACTGCAGCTGCCATAAAATGTCATTTACATACATAGTCCCTATGGTTTGTGACTCTAAATTTTAAAGATATATAGTATAATATATTAATATATATATATATAATATATAATATATAATATAATATAAATACTCACACACCACACTAGTAAAAGCATGCATAATTATTTGTGGAAAAATAAGACATCCCCTGAAAATAAAACATAGTGCATCTTTAAGAGCAAAAATTAATATAAGACGCTGTCTTATTTTTGGGGAAACGGGGTAGCACAAATGCTAATTTATTGTAATTAAGGTATCATGCACATGATTATATTTTGGCTCTGTGCAACATCTAATTTGTACAAAACCATAATATGTTACTAATACAAGTGGATGGGCCTTCATTGTACTTGCAAAACCTTAGATTTCATTTAGATACTATGCTAACCTGACAAAAAAAGGTGGCATGTGCCATCAGATGCCACATGTATGTACAGTAGGTATTCTCCTCTTCAGGGAAAATAAATAGTCTGTATATTCGATGGAGCATTATATGGTAGCGCAGAACACCTTATGCAGGAGTTGGCTTATTTATGCTCTGCTCTTTGGATTGGCCCATGCAACAGGGTCCATTTCTAAATTGACCATCCATGTAATTGGGTAATTGAAAAAGCTAAGCAGCTGCCTGACTGTTAAATCAGAAAACTTGATGAAATTTTACCCTTTTGTGTGTCAATAGTAGGCCCTATTAACGTGCCCTTATGTATTCCAATTATGTGGCTCTATTGCTGTACAATGAAGCCTGTCCAATTTGGCTATATATATTATTGGTCAAATCTCATTTGTTCACGGTTATAGAGCGTGTTTAATGTCACATTTGGGGAATTGTGCAGAATAAATTATTTTAAGATTGCACTAAAATGTATTTAAACCTCAGGGCAGTCAATATAAAGATGTATGTATGGAAAATAGGTCTTTCAGGATCTCAATATTGATGGCCTATCCTTTGGATGGTCCATCAATATCCAATTTAAATAGGGCCAATGCTGGGTGCCCCCACTTAGCAGCTGTTTGAAAGGACGATATATCACTTTGGTAAGTGCTGCACTCCCTTCATTGTTCCAACTATTGTTTGTACATGTATGCCAAACATTTAGCAGTTGTTTGCAAATTATAGTAGCATTGTGTCCTATATATGGTGTGTTCTACACCATGAATCTGATATTGATAGTCTATACTTGGGATAGGACAATAATATTGGGACCTTGGAAAGCTCCTTTTAGTGCTCTCGTAACATGCTCTTACTGTATGCATGAATAAGGTTAATCTAAATCCTAATTTATGCCCATAACCTGTTTCCCCAAAAATAAGACTCTTATATTAATTTTTGCTCCTAAAGACGCGCTAAGACTTCTTTTCACATTTAACATTTATTGTTGAACAAAACATCAACATGTATTAATATACTGTAGTGATTTTCATCACAAACATCAGCATAAGCAGCCAAACTCTGAATTTCATAACTAAAAATGCACTATGTCTTATTTTCGGGGAAACGGGGTATTCACCTATGTGTGTTTTATTTACAATGGTGTTCTGAAACTAATAAATGCTTATCTGTCCATCAGAGCATGATTAAAAATAGAAGAAAAGAAAAACTTACCTTGTTAATCCTCTCGTTCCAGTGCTGTGGTTGTGCTAGTGATCCCGGCTAATTATATCACTGTTTAGTCTTGCTGTAAGCCACCAATCACAGGCCATAGCAGTCATCTGTAGTTTATCTAGCATTGACCACTATGACCTGTGAATGGAGGCAGGGCCACATGAAGACTCTACGGTGACCTCATTGGTTGGGATCAACCAGAGAGCCGTGAAGCTGAATTGAGGGGGCTTACAATGTTTTTTGTTTTTTTAAATTCTATTTTAAATCATGCCATGACAAACTGGTGAGAGTTTATTAGTTTTGGAACACCCTCCTAATGTTTGCCTGGTAGGCTTAGTGTAATAAGTAGACATTAAAATATATTGCAAGTAATTTCACAATCCCTATATTATGTAGCATCTCATGGCTTTATATAGTTTTTACAAATTTCTTATTAGGCTCAATGTACTTCACTCTCCAGTGTCTATTCTACTTGGCTTTGTTCGTTTCTCACAGGCCACAGGGTTTATGTGGGCCATCAAGCAGGCACAGGGAGGGCACAGTAAGTGCTGCCAATGACTGTCTTTGCTGGCTCATCTCTGCCACTAGGACATACTGGACTTTATCCCTTGTTTAATGTGCACAATGTTTGAAAAGGTCATTTGTTAGCTGGGAATTCTAACCCTATTCGGTCAATGTGAGTTGGTCTGAAAGAATCCCTTCCTTTTATCGTGTTTCAGCAGTACCCTGCCAACAGGAACCAAAACTAAAAGTATTTCATCCCTAACATGCTGTTTAAAATCTTTTTTTTCTGTCAATTAGTTTGCAATGTTTTGTTTGCATTATATTATTAGTCATTATAAATGTCAGTTTAAGTTTTATCCTAGTACCAACATGTTTCTCCTAGCAAAAGTGCACAGATGAAAATCCAGAGATCCGGAAACTTAACTAGGAAAAAAGAAAGGCGCACTCCTCTAGTGTAATAAATTAATACAATCTCTGTATCCATATAAAATAATCTTATGTGCTCATCTGAGCCAGTTGTACACAGATACAACACACAAACCCGTTTTGAATCACCCAAACATGTGGGTTCGGCTGCTCGACTCCTCACTGCTTTCCTTCGGCGGCACCACATGTTGGGAAGATAAATAAATTGCTACTTTATGGAATAAATCCAATATGGAGCTTCCTAGCACCAGATTTATATTACAATGTATATTGAAACTGACATATAGTAAAATATTATTAATTGTAAGATATCAAAGAAACATTAATAGTATCACTCTGCGCGTTACAAGTGAACACCTGGCACGCTTCCTCAGGAGTAGTCCTTTAGCAGTGCGCTTGTCATTATATACTTTAGAAGTGGGTGGAGAAAGTAAAACCCTCTCACTTCCCTACAACATTTAAAATACAAATTATAACAAATGTCGACCGGCACATATTAATATAAAGTTCCACCTACTTCTCTGCAGCATTTGAAATACAAATTATAACAATAAATCATAATCCATCTGTCACACCACCGCCCCGTACAACGAATTCCGCTACTCGCCGCTCCAATCCTCCTTGCTCGCATCTCCGCTAATAATGCAAACAGGAAGACCGGCACCAGCAGATGTATACAAACAAATATTGATCGGCACATATTATTATAAAATCACACCTACTTCTCTGCAACATATTGAAATACAAATTATAACAATGAATCATAATCCAACTGTCACACCACCGCCCCATATAACAAATCCCACTGCTCACCGCTCCAATCCTCCTTACTCGCATCTTCACTGATCATGCAAACAGGGAGACCGGAACCACGTGGGTATCTAGTACTTCATACAGAAATAACGCGTGTATAAAACCAAAACGAAGTTAGTTATAACTTTGTATACATATACAAAAGACGTTCTCTATCGATATAAACCTCACTTCTAATAACCAACTAATTCTATGGAGGAATTTAAAAATGGCAAATTAATAAAAATTTATAAAAAAAACAAAAACTAATCAACTCCTGCGCTTCATTTAAACCGAAGGGGGTAAGAGTGTTTAACTTAAATATCCAAAACATTTCCTTGTTTATAAGGGCTTGCAATCTATTGTGGACATTAGGAGAAATTTGATCAATAGGCTGCACTTTAAGTTCATAGACCCCATCTGAATGTTCCTCATGCAGATGGCGTGGAAGACTATATAAAGTGCTTTGACGTTTTATACTAGATCTATGATTATTCATCCTTTGTGATAACTTTGTTGATGTTCTTCCCACATACTGTTTATAACAGCTGCAGGTTATTAAATCAACAACATAGCAAGAATTACAGGACAAATGTGTTTTTACCTTAAAAACTTCCTTAGTAGAAGTTTAAGTGTAAGCACCCCACTGGGCTATTTTAAGATCTGATCCCATTTTAGAACTAGTGTTAACAAAAAAAAAAAACCTGGATTACTTACCGAAGGGCTAGTAATTTGAAAAATATTCTAGCGCCATCACTTTTAAGGCAGAACCTAAATAATGTTAAGAAGGATGACAATGTATTGGAAAAGGGTATATTTCCTTGTTTATTCCCTACCTGTAAGTGCTGCAGTATGCTGACAGTAGGGGATACTTTCACTTGAACTTCCACTAAGGAAGTTTTTAAGGTAAAAACACATTTGTCCTGCAATTCTTGCTGTTGTTTATTTAATAACCTGCAGCTGTTATAAACAATATGTGAGAAGAACATCAACAAAGTTATCACAAAGGATGAATAATCAGAGAGATAGTATAAAATGTCAAAGCACTTTATATAGTCTTCCACATCATCTGCAGCAGGAACATTCAGATGGGGTCTATGAACTTAAAGTGCAGCCTATTGATCAAATTTCTCCTAATGTCTGGAATAGATTGCAAGCCCTTATAAACAAGGAAATGTTTCGGATATTTAAGATAAGCACTCTTACCCCCTTTGGTTTCAGTGAAGCGTGGGAGTTGATTAATTCTTTTTTTTTTTTTATATTAATTTTTATTAATTTGCAATTTTTAAATTCCTTCATAGAATTAGGTGGTTATTAGAAGTGAGGTTTTTATCGATAGAGAAAGTTTTGTTATATGGATAAAAACTTATAACTAACTTCGTTTTGGTTTTAGACGCATGTTATTTCTGTATGAAGTACTAGGTATCCACGTCGTTTCGGTCTTCATGTTTGCATTATCAGCGGAGATGCGAGTAAGGAGGATTGGAGCGGTGAGCAGTGGGATTTGATATATGGGGCGGTGGTGTGACAGGTGGATTATAATTTATTGTTATAATTTGTATTTCAAATGTTGTAGAGAAGTAGGTGGGACTTGATATTAATATGTGCCGATCGACATTTGTTATAATTTGTATTTTAAATGTTTGTAGGGAAGTGGGAGGGTTTTATTTTCTCCACCCACCTCTAAAGTATATCATGACAAGCGCACTGCTAAAGGACTACTCCTGAGGAAGTGTGCCAGGTGTGCACGCGTAATGCGTAGAGTGGTACTTTTAATGTTTCTTTGATATCTTACAATAAATAATTTTTTTAATATCTGACTATATGTCTGTTTCAATATACATTCTGATACGAATCAGGCTATAGGCGATAGATTTATTCCAAAAAGGAACCAAATTTTTAACCCAAAACTTTGTGGGTTTAGGCTTTTTGCCGAACATATATAAACTTGCATAGGGCACTTGTAATACACTAAAAAAAAAAACATACTTAAAAAAAGGGTTGGGGATTTTTGGGGTTTTTTGGGTTAAATTTTCAAAATGAACAAAAAATTTTTCTTGAATTTTTTTTTTTTTTTTAAATGAACAATAAAAACAAAACCCATCTTTTAATTTTTAAATGCATTTTTTCCCCAACTGTTTCAATTTTTCAGCACTTTTTCAAAAAAAAATTTGTATCTCCTAACAAGGAGCTTAAATGGCAAAATTCCCCAAAAAAATTGTTTGATCCCTAAATTTGCCTAATAAATTTAGGGGGATCCTTTTTGAATTGGTTTTTAAACATTCCACCCTCATCCTGGTGTTCACTTTTTGGACATCCCCCTTAAAAATTGATCAACATTAAAAATTAAATCCCCATTGCACCCCTTCAAGCGGGGGATGCTCCCAAAGGGTTTGGGCCACTGAGCTTAGATGTCACAGAGGGGGCCTCAGTGGGTTGAAAACAGAGCTAAAAGAGACGGAAAAGTCACAAAAAGGGCAAAGAAGGAACGTCCTTTGGCTACATTACACTGGGGGACGCTTCTTGTAAACAATGCCCCGCGGGACCAATGATTTAAAAACCACCAAAAACTCCAGGCAAACATGAAAAGGGCCCCTAAATATGCTGGAGAAAGCCCAAAGGGGATTTTTAAGCAAACAAACCCCCCAGGTAGGGCCCGGTACCCTTGGCCGGGTTTTTAGCATGTAACCATGCTTTTGGAAAAGGTAAAAAATTTGGGCGAGATTAACTTGGGTTTTTTCTCCCCCTCCCTTAAAATTTTGCCTGAAGTTGTGTGGGATTCAACCCTCCGGTTTCCCGAGGGGATTTTTTACAATGATGTGGGGCATCAGTTGTTGATGTTGCCAAAAAAAACCTACTTTTTTTTGCCTTTTTCTGTTACTCTTCCCCGTCCTCTGCTTCTCTGGTTTTTCAACCTACTGTGACCCTTTTCCCGTGACACTCTAAGCTCATTTCTGCTTCCCGGGTTTTTGGGAGAGCCCATACCTCCGTTTTGGGCCCTCAAGAAGGGGGCGTGTGTGATTTGTTTGAAGTGCATATCATGTGACACAGCAGAATGACATCAGCATACCTTTCCTCTCTTTAGTCAAAGAAAGGTCTGTTTATGTATAAAGCGGCGAGTAGCTCAGAGGTAAAGCTTTTACCTCACAGCACAAAGGTCCTAGGTTCAAACCCCTGCACGAACCAACCCTGTTTTTTTTTTTCTCTTTAACAATGCACATATCTCATTGAGATTTTTTTTTTTTTATTTGCACTGTTTGACTAATTACTAAAGAGTACAGAGGACAGGAGTAGAATGACAGCACCTGAGGTTATAACACTCAGTAGCTGCCTGAGAGGAGAAGTGATGTCTGAGCATGTGCGACCACGACTGAGAAGCTCACAGCCCTGGTCGTATCCCCTGGAGACAATCTGTAAACACTGGATCACTAAAGGAGCAGCTAAAACAAAAACGGTCCAGAATTTTTAATAATGATGAATTGTGAAAATGTTTATTATTTAGTTTGCAAGTTTCCCACATCAATTTTACTTCGTGGCAAAACCCCTTTAAAGCCTCGCAATGGTGAGGTACTATTTACCAATTGTAAGGTGTTGTCTTGGTCTCATGATGTCAAAATGTGAACAACATGATGAGAATGACTGTTAAATCCCAATTCAAATTGATCCCCCAAATTTATTGGACGATTCAGGGATCAAGCTCCTGTTATGAATTTTGCCATTGTTCATTGTTAGAGATCAGCAAGTTGTGCAAAAAGTACTGAAAATCTGAACAATTGCACATGTGCATTCTAAAGTTAAGAGATGGTTTCATTTAGTTAATTTTAAAACAATGCTCACACTTTTATGTCCTTCTGCAATGTGTCTCTTGTATTAAGGCAAGAACTTTGACTTGGCAATTCCAGAACTTTATTCTTCTGTAATTAATTTTTGATAGAATGACTTGTGTTCCTAGTCGTTATCTTGCTGCATGACCCATGATTTCTTGATATTCAGTTTATGGACAGATGTGCTGTCATTGTCTTTTACAATTTGGTATTCTAATTCAGTATTCATTGTTCCATTAAAGGGGTTGTCTCGCTACATTGATCATCCTGTTTTCTTGGTTTCACTTTGAATTCAGGGATGCGTTTACTGGCTTCCAATAAGCTGCAGTAGAATCCAGGTCTGTAGCTATAGCAACCAGTGCTGACAGCCTATCAGGGTAGATCAAACAGGTCTGTAGCTATAGTGACCTGAGGAGCTGATGCGGGCCATACAACAGGGGATATCTAGGAATAGGTAGGACATTGGTAATGGACATATATTGCAAAGTGACTTGTTTTTGCAAGATTCTTAACATAAAAAGCAATCCTTGTAGTAAGACAACCCCTTTAATGATGGCAACCCGTCCTTGCTCAGAATGAAGTAAAACAGGCCCATTACTATCATCATCGTGTTTCACAGTTAATGTAAGGTTTCTATGCTGGAATGCTTTCCATTTCTCATCAATATCATTGGGGGACACAGCACCTTGAGTATAGGCCCTTGCTCTAGGAGGCTGACACTAGGCAGAACCAAACATGTTGGATCCGCACTGATGGATTATATCCCTCATACTGATGCCAGGCAATTCAGTTTTGGCCTAGTGTCTGCTTTGCAGGTCTTCTGAGTTTATTATTTTTTTGTTCTTTCATGTCGCCCCTTGATATCTCATGCTGGCAGGTGATAGAGCCTCTGGCTCTCACCTATCATGTGGGGTCATCAACATCTGTTTCCTCTGTGACTGGATCCTCCCTGAGGGCATCTGGAAACTGGTCGGTTCTTTAGCTGTCCCAGCTTCCTTGCGCTGCTCACCCGCCCCCACTTGCAGCCTCAACAGTCCTCTTCTGATTCCGGTAACCCCACCTCTGGGTGCGCTGGTACCGAAGGGGTGATGCTGCAATGCCCGCAGATGTCGGATTGGTGTGTACTTCATCTTCCTCCATTTTGGGGTACTTGGGGGTCTGTATTTCTTTACTGTAGCTGGCGGGCCTCAGGAATTCTGTTTTTCTGCACCCCAACCAGCAACGGTTGTTCCAGTACTAGGGGAGTCTTGCGAGGTTTGGATTATTTTCCTCCTCGGGCCCCCTGACCGGCAGAGGCAGCAGGACTTTTTTTGCTCACTGTACCGTTTTCTGGACCACCATTGCGGTACTGCTGAGTTTCCACTATGTTACTGCACGTCTGGGCTTGGCACTGTGTATTGGGGTAGGTTTTCCTCCCCCCAGGGCTGTGGGCACTGCTTACATGCGTTTTCCTGCAATTCGGGACCGTTACGCCGGGCTGAGCCGTGGGGCGCGGCTGCGATTTCTAATTTTGTCCCTGGTTTCTGGAGGCCCAGGCCGCGCCCTTTACTGGGCTTATCCCCCCCGAGCCCTCCAGTTGGTTCCTGGCCTCTTCCAGAATGGGGCAGGACCTTCAGCAGCCGGAACGTTGTTTGGGGATGGAGCCTAATCACCATTTTCTGGGGTTTTCAGGCCTGCTGCTTGCTGCACGTCTCCTTGCTTCCGTGGAGGACACAGCATGTTGGAGTGGTAAATGTGCCCTTTGTGGGCTATTAATCCTTATCCCGCACCCCCTACCCAAGGAGGAGGGGTCAAAGCTGCCCGCGCCCAAACCAGTGGCGACTTTTTTCGTCTGTGCCCAGCCCAGTGCCCTTTTGTTCCCTTATTATAGCTCCTCACCCGACCACTGCAGGGCCCAACCTAGTCTGTCAGGAGTCGTGGCACTGGAGTGGGCTTGGTTTCTCTTACTAGCAGTGGTCGACCTGTCCAGAGTGTTCCCGGTTATGGTTTTGGCCATAAAGTATATGCCGTCTCTGCTTGCTGCCCAGCATAGCGCCTACTAGGGCTCTGTACCCGGTGCATCCCATATGGAGGGTTCGCGTAAGGGGGTTAGATTTCTCTCTTCCTCGTTGTCACCTGAGCTCCCTCTGGACAGACAGTGGACAGAGATAGAAGATCCATGACTGGATATGGCTTCTTCAAGTGGGGACTCTTCCATTTCTGACTCTGAGCCAGATAGGATGAAACGGCAATGATGATCCAAGCCCTTATCCAGGCTGTCAGAGACTCCCTTCATGTTAAGGATGAGGATGTCTCAGATGCTGCAGCCCTCAGTGACCGCACAGGCAAATGACTTGCTGGGTTTTGTAAAGCCATATTTAAAGCAGCCGGGGCGTCCCTGCAGCCAGCATTTGCATCATCTTGGATCAGCAAGGCCTGTTCGGTTTGGTCCAAACAGCTGCAGCATGGGCTATCAATTGGGGCCTCTATGGAAGAGCTGTTGGTTCTTACTTACCAGCTCATGGGAGCTGCTAAGTTTCTATGTTTCTTCGAATCAGCTCATTTAGCGGCTCAATCGTTGGCTAATGCAGTAGCTGCTCGTCATTCTGTGTGGCTAAAATCTTGGTCGGTGGATGCAGCCTCCAAGAAAATGTTAACTACGCTCCCTTTCACTGGTGGTAAGCTGTTTGGCAAGCGTTTGAACAAGATTATTTCAGAAGCCTCAGGGGCTCATAGGTTTGTCCCCACCATGAATCCATCTCGGTGGGGAGCCGTCTCCTCCAGTTCCAGGAGATCTGGCAAGTCAAGGTCGACAACACCTGGGTTCATGAAGTAGTCATGTCTGGATACAGGATTCATTTCACGTACATGCCTCCAACGCGTTTTTTTCGGTCCTCTCCGCCCACCTCTCTGGCTTGGGTGGCAGCGTTCTTTCAAGCAATTCATGTCCTCCTCCTCCTCCAAGAGGTAGTCATGCCGGTTCCCGAGTCCGAGCAGTTCCAAGTTTTTTAATCAAACCTCTTTATGGTCCCCAAAAAAGACTGCTCAGTAAGGCCGATGTTGGACCTCAAGGAGCTCAACCAATATTTACGAGTTCCCGGCTTCTGCATGGAGTCTCTCCGGTCAGTAGTGGCATCTCTGGATCAGAGCGACTTTCTTACA